>VYZT01014685.1:8500-50321 GCA_013400735.1 Pomatostomus ruficeps | reverse complement strand
GGGGCGGCTGAAGGCCCCGCACCCTCTGCAGGGCCGGCCCAGGGGAGCGCGGAGGTGCCGGCTCAGGGAGGCCCCGGGAGCCGCAGCGCATTGCCAAGTGTATGGGCTGGGCTCCCCGGACAGCTCCGGCACACGGCCGAGGCTTCGGGCTGGGCTTCCCGCAGAGCCCCGGCTGGGTGGCCACCTCGAGGGCTGAGTGGCTCCAGGGCTCCGTCTGGCCCGGGATGAGGGGAGCCCGCAGAGCTCCTGTGAGCATCCCGGGCAGAGACGGACCCAGAGAGACCTCCACGGTCTCCTCGAAGGGCTCTGCTCAGGAAAGACATCAACCCCCAAACACCACCAGCCTCCACGGCTCCGTCCGTATTAAACACCGTGGCACACCTGAGCTTTGTCCAGTTTGGACCACGCACCATGGGCCTGGGGATGTAGGGGCACCGGTCCACCAGCCGCTCTTGCCTCCAACGACAACTAGAGCTGGTTCGGAACCTGCAATGTGTGTCCTGCTTCTCTGAAACGGGCAACTCTGCCGCGGGGAGAAATCAGGGACTGTCCAAGAGGTGGCACTGCATGGACTGGAATGGGTCACACCTCGTGGAGACTCCCCAAATCGGGGATGTTTGGTTATGGGGAGCAGGGTGCACCAGCTCTGAGGCTGCAGTGCTGGGGGGACACTGAAGAGAGAAGAAGTGGATTGCCAGATGCAGAGATCAAATGAGAGTAGCGTGACAGGGAAGTGCAAAAGCGTGCTTCTTCCCTGGAAAGCAGTGATAGACTCCGAGCCAGGCAGACCCCAGATACCATCCCAAAAGCTGAACATGCAAACAAGCCACTAGACAATCCTCTAAAAATCAGAAATAACTCAGAATGGTTTCCAATAGGGACTGTTTCTGCTTTCTTATGCAATTACGCTGCCACGGTTGCCTGCCTCAATGCATTTAGGGAACACTTTTGGAAATGTAACATTTTTTTTCCGGCTTTGTGAAACTCCCAGACATCCACTCTGGGCAGAGACACTCCCCATCCCACCCCAGCACAGAGCCTGGCAGGGTGATGTGGCTCCTTACACTCTCTCATGTGAATGATGCTTGGAGCTGATTTACACGTAGCAGTGCAATACTGATCTCAGGCGTAATAATAGAAAAGCTGATGTGGGATTCAGCTGGTAAAGAATTAAAGGATGGGAATATAATTAATGCAATCAGCCTAGTTTCCAGAAAATAGCTCTTGTCTAACTCTGATGTCATCCTTTGAAGAGATTACAAGTTTGGCTGATAAAGGTTATGGCATGGAAATAATAGACCTGGGCTCTGTTCAAGCATGTGACTTAATCCATATACCATTCTGATTAAAAATTAGCACAATACAACATCAAGAGGGACACCTTAAAGGGGCTGGGAGCTGGCAAATCGACAGCCATCAATGGGGAATCCCTGCAGAATGGGAGCGTGCTCAGTGGGTGTCCGGCCGTGGATGGGAAGCCCAGTGCTATTCAGTATTTCCATCAATGGTCTAGAAATAGATTAAAAAGCCCTGCTGAGAAAAATGCCGGGGCGAGGGAAATGAGAGGGGCAGGAGACATGGACGAGGTCAAGACAGCTGTAGAAAACTTCACAAGCTGGGTGCCCTGGCAAATAAAGCGTGCTTGAATGCGAGCAGCTGTGAAAGGGTCTGTCCACTGAACACAGGGCCCTTCTGCTGGAAACCCAGGGTCTGGCAAGGACAGAGCAGGGGGAGTTTAGGAGGCAGGAGGGATAATGTGGGAGCAGCAGGCTCCCCATGGGGGATGTCCAGCTGGGACAGGGCTGGGTGCTACAACACAAGGGTTCCAGCATCTGTGTTTTGGAAAGGATGCTGAGGAATTGGGAGAAGGTGGAGGAGAGTTAAAAGTGAGCCCTGCTTTGCAGGGGGGTAGCTGAGGCCCGCAGCCTCCCCAGCAAGTTCAAAGGAGCCCCAGAGATACCTCCATTATAGCACTTTAGCCACTTCATGGGTGAGAGACAATCAGGTATTAGAGAGCTTTTCACCTCCCAGAGAAAGGCCCAGCAAGATTCATGGCTTGAACTGAGTTTGTTTGAGAAACCAGAGGAAGATATGTCTGTGGCAAGGGAGAGCCAGAGGTGATGGATGATGAGTTTGGGTGCAGCAGGATGCAGGTGGTTAAAGTGCTGGGGCTTGACGTGCCCTCCCTCATGCAGCCATCCTTCCCTGAACTTTCCTTACTGCTCCTTGGGCAGGGCTGCACCTGGGGAGGTGGGAGAAGTGCTGGAGGCTCATCTTGCTTCCACCAGCTCCTGGCGCATCCTGCCAGCTCAGGGGACACAGCCTGGAGTGAGGAGCAAGCCCCCATCCCACCCCCAGGCACACAGAGAGGCACGGGTCTCTGGACCAGCTGGCAGGTCCCTTCCAGCAGTGCAGGATCACTCTATGCACGCCTCCAGAGGACGCAAAGGCAGCCAGGCAGCTGCCCGGTCATAGGCTGGACAAGGCAAATTCCCATAGGTCGATGCCAGGCCCTCATGGTGCCTCATTATTTTCTGGTCCTCTGGTAGGGATGCTTGGGGTTGAGAGAGTCATGGGCTCCCTCTGGAGCCCCTTCCCTGCCTTTTACCCCTCAGGTGGCTCATGACAAGGAGACTGATCCCTGCAGTCTACCAGGCGCCAAAATCACTTACTTCCAGATTTATCTGAGGATATCAAACAGGTGATAAACCAAACTGAGCATTCCTGGCTGTGTGCGGGGGGGAATCAGACTGCAAAGTCTTTGAGGCCAATGAACCAAACCTGGTTATTTTTCCCTTCTCCTTCAGCTGATTGTGTAGTTCTGCCTTTTACCCCAAATATCACCTTTACACCAAAATTTCCACCTCTGAGATGGCAGTGGTGTTTTAGTGCACCCCTGGTACCACCCTGCCACTGAGGCTGGCCCCATGTGAACCTGGGATGCTGGATACTTCCCAGCTCCCAATGCACACATCCCTTTCTGCCTACAAGAAACAAACAGCAAATGCTGGAAAAAAGGAACTGCTCTCAGCCTTTGGTCTAAAGAGTCTGTGCTGCATGCAGGCAGCACTGGTGCAGTGCAATTCCGGAGCCTCCTTGCAAAGGAATATTTTCTGTAGCACCCTCCCCTCCTGCCAGCATGGCTTGGGACCCGCAAGCTTTCCAACATCCCTTCTGCAGAGCCTGAAACCACTTGGATCTCAGCTTCAGCACTGACAAGAGTCCTCCCAAATGAATTCTCCTCTTTGTAGCCACCCACTGACTCCCTCTGGAGCAAGGTGGGCCTGACCCAGGGCTGAGGGGTGATGGCTGGTGGGCTCTCTGTGTCCAGCGTTCCCTTCCAGTGGCAGGGATGTGCGTGGGTGTGAGCGGCGTCCCTCCGGCGCGGGAGGATTCGGGAGGGAGCGCACTAGATGGTGCTGTTCAACCTTTGGCTGCCATTTAAAAGGCTCCTGCAAGATCATAAGCGATGCCGAAATTCGGGGGTTTTATTCAAAAACCTTTTTGGAACAGGGGGATAAATAGAAATACTCTGAAATATGAGGTCCTACACCAATCATCAACAGAGGCAAAGGGCAGCTCACTCAGAGGAATATGTTGCCTCCCACCTCGGGCCTGCAGCACCCTCAGTGCTGAGGCAGGACCCGAGGTTTGACTACATGACCGATGATGGCCGAAGAGACTGCCAAGAAAATAATGTCCTGGGGCATAAGAGGGGGCTGACAGCTCTCTCTTGAACTGCTGGCAAGGTGATGCTTACAGAACAGGAGGAAGAAAAGGTATTAGCATTCAAGATAAAAGTATTGGTGTTGTGGTGCCAGGAACCCAGGGCATTCCAAAGAGCCCGGCTTGGATGAGGCACCAACAGCCCAGTGGCACTGCCACTGAGGGGACAAGCAAGCAGAACCACAGGATACGGCTGGCAGGAGAACAAAACAGAGAAGTGGCCATGGATAGGGCCAGGCTGGGGGCTGGATGAGAGCTCTTGCCTCACTGGGAGGGGTGGATGGAGCAGATCTCCGTGTGGGGAGTGAGGATACCCATAGACAGCTGTGCCAGGGCTGGGGACAAGAGTGCAACTGAGTGATGTTGATTTCAGCCATCACAGCATTCCTTCTTGTGTGGTCTGAAGATATCTTCCCACCCTGGCCACGTGAGCCGGCCAAAGCATCCATGGAACTGAAGGTGCAGGTCCCATAGGCAGCCTGGGTGTGCCTCCTTCCTTGGATTCCCCAGATCAAAGAGGCAAACACATTGCTTCTAATGCTGGGTAAAAAGGATGAAGCACTGTTTGGACACTAAGTTTATGCCCTTTCATTCAAATCCTGCTCTTTCATAAAGCCCATGATGAAGCCTGCTGTTCCAGGCAGTGAGAAGGTTGCAGGTCTTGGCTGCTCTGGACACTCAGATCCTTCCCCTCCAGAAAAATCATCCCAGTTACCCAGTTCACTCCTGTTCCCACATGGGTGCTTGCTTGCAAATCCCCCATTTATGCTGGGGTACAGGCCTGGAGCGGGTGGATGGGGCAAAAGCTTTACTGCTTACATCAAAAATTAATAAAAACTGTAGCCAGGGTGACCTCCTTCCAGGAACGTAAGGGGAGGAGAGCCTGGACCAGCTAAGGCAGCTGTCTGAACTGTTTTTGCAGCTGCCAGTGTTTGCCCATGTTGGTGCAGATGCCCAAATGGCAGATGGAAGCCCCAGTATGTAACCCTGAGGCCCTGCAGTGTCCCAGCACCCTGGCCTGTTCTGCCCTCATCTCCAGATATTTCTCTTTGTGCCTGCCCTGGCATCAGCCTTTTCCACCCAGCTCTGCTTTGCTCTTCCTGCTGGATTACAGAGCCCCCAAACCTGATGTTTCCCCCAAAAAAGCTCATGGACAAGCTCATGCCGTGCCTTGGGAGGCTGCTCTGGATGTGCTGCTCACCCAGCACCCTCCTCACAGAGAAGCTTGACATGGACTTTATTTGTCTTCCCATACTTCTGTGGCCCTCCTACCACCAGTCCTCAGACCATCCCCAGCTCCTTTCTGACTATCAGTCACCTCTAGCCTCATGTTTTGTGCTTAGGACTCGAGTTTTGGTCAAAGCTTTCCCCATACTCCTTCTGCTCCATTCCAACCAGCCAGGGAGAGTCACAGCAGCTCACAGCCACTCTCCCCTGCTTGGTTTGCACCATTCATAACTCCAGTAACAGCCACTGACCGTATCAGCTAACGTTCCTCTGCCCTGGCTAGGCAAAGCCCACTTTGTTCACATGGGCTTCTCTTCTCACTCCTGTCCCAGCCACCCCAGACAAGCTCAGAGCTGTGGCATGCAAGTGTATGAACTGATAGGGGTGCCAGGACCTCAGTGTGTCCCCAGCCCTCCCCACCTGCCCTCTGTGCTGCTTCTGGGGAAAGGTTCCCATGTCTGGCAGAGCAAAGAGACTCTCACAGACCCCTGCTAGATCTGAGACCCTGCCACATCCAAGACCCCGACAGATCCCTGCTGCATCCCAGACCCTACAATTTGCCTGGTTTTGATCAGCCTTCTGTGCCAAAAGCAATGGCACAGGAGCTCAGCTAGCACCACCAATGCCCAGTGCTCTTCATCCCCAGCTGGTGAAGAACACCCCTCAGTGACACCCCACACACCTTCCTGCACCCACCTTTGGGGTCCAGCCTGGGCCTGCGCCCTGCACTCCTGCCTCTCCATGCTCCAGACCACCAGGCTCGCTGCTCCTCTCAGGGTGCCAGGGGTGGGACATCATCCACACGCATCCCAGAAGTGCCGCTCTGCAGAGAAAAGAGACGTCAGCTCATCCCTGCTGGGACCACCCTACCCAGGAGATGTGTCCAGGGGAGCTGGGCCAGGCAGGGACACCCTGTGCTCCCCACGCACAGGAGTGGAACCTGTTCCCATGGTCCTGAAGGATACATTTCACATCTTGCCTCTCCCTGGGAGGGAGATTTCTGGAGCAGGGCGTGCTCTGTCTTGAGCACAGGGCCTCTGGAGTGGTTATCCCTGCTGAAATGGTCCCAGCTGACAGAGCTGGGGCAGGAGGGAGCAGCAGTGTCAGGGGACAACCCTGCCCCTGGTTCCCAAGCCCCACTGCAGAGGCAGGGCCCACCCACCTGCCCAGGCCATTGCTCACCCTCTGCTCCAGTGTCCCCATGGCAGGATGCAATGAGAAGAACACAAGGAACAGCTGCATGGAAACAGCAGGTTCCTGCAGCAAGGTTATCCCAGAGCAGCCTGTGATAATTCAGCCTGCTTGATTCTGCTGTGAAAGATGGATCTCCTTTACCCAGCTGTCAGTGACTGCGACCCGGGCCACTGGAAGGTGGGGAGGGCTGGTGCAGTGCAGAAATATCAGCTGCTCCACTCTCGCCGATCTTTTTTGTAATGCTGGGCAAGATCTTCTGGCTTAACTGTGATCACCATCTTGGCTGGCGAGAGCCACCTCAGCAGTCGGTGGTGCCTTGATGTCTGTCTTGCAGCCCCAAGATTCTAGAGTGACCCTCTGGGTACGATCTACATCAGCAGTGCAGCTTGGAGAGCTGGTCCCCACGTTCCTGGCTCACTCCTCCTGGAGGGTTAACCCTCCCAGGGAACTGGCAACAATTTTGTGACAAGTAAGGCCCATTGACTATGTTTTGGCTAATTTTCCACCTCTGGTGACTGGGCAGTGGCCAGTTGGACACACGCTGCTGTTTCTCTGTTCTCTCCTGGGACGAGTCTCGCTGATGGTGCCTCTGCTTTGACAAGGCTTTCCCAGGATGTGAGAAAGACGGTTAGGGAGCTCTCTATCCCACAATTTTGGTTTATTGTGAGTCCACCTAGTGGCCCACAGGTTTATGGTCGGCTTTACTGGGTGCAAGGGAGGCTTGTGAGGACTTCTCAGAAACACTCATGCATCCAGGGCAAGCTCTATAAGTCATTTTCCCTCTGCACTGTGCCTGACAGGTACAGTTTAGGTCACCACTCGCTGTTGTCCTTCACCAGGAGAATTCTGAGCCCATGGAGTGACTATGACAGCTGAGGTTGTGGCCGGTTTGCTGAGGTCCAAACTCCAGCCAGTCCTGGGCAAAAGGTCCCTGTGATCACATCAGGTGAAGGGAAGCTCCATGCCATTTCCACCCCATAATTCTCCTGCAGAATAATTTTGTCAGCCTCGAGCTCCTCAGACAGGGCATTAAATGCCCCGAATGCTCCTCTGTGTGATCCCATGCCCTGGGGAAGTGTTGGTTCTGCGTGCCCAGGCAGCCCAGCAGCCTGAAGCTAATTGCCACTGGCTGCTAATTGCCAGTAATGGGCTCCTGGTGGCTGCCCATGTCAGGCAGGACAGCTGTGCTGGCTGGGGTCACAGTCTGCCAGCCAGAGCCCTTGCTGGGCTCTTCTGTGGCACAATACGCTGTGTGTGCTGCAGGACCAGGTGTATTCCAGGCCAGGGGGACAGGCCAGCCCCAGCTGGGAGACCCCCAGTCCTGGCAGAACATGTCTGGGAGCCTCTGCTCTTTCAGCTCTCTGGTAAGACAGCCACAGACCCTCTGGGATCCCTCTCCACCCACACTGAGACTCCAGCCTCCATCACCCCTTTCCCAAGCTCCCACTTCCCTGCAGCACTGTGAGAATCCCCAGCTGCAGGTAGGGTTGCCCTCCTTTGCCATCTCCCCTGTGAGGTGGCCCTTCCTCAGAGCAGCCATCCTGTGCCACCTCCCCAGCAAGGGCCACCCCTCCTGGCTGAGCTAGGGGATGGGATCCCCACACTAGTGTGTCACCAGCACCCAGTGATGGTGGCCAGGGCTCAGCCCAGGCAGGTCCTGGGGCTCCTCCACCCGCAGTGACCAGCCCGAGGGTCACTGGAGGTTTCCCTGCAGGGTTCCTCCTCCATGGTGGGACTGTGTGGGACAGTGCCAGGAAAGGCTCAGCACTTTGGACACTAGCTGAGGTCTTGAGCAGCCAAAATGCTGGACACAGCCCAGCAGTGCCTAGGGCCGACCTGCTTCCTCCTGCAGGGAACAGTCCTGGCTGATGAGCTGGGGGTGCTCAGTGAGAGCCATTTATCCACACACTTAGGGGAGATCTCCAAACTCTTCTGCTGCTTTAGCTGCCCTGGCACAAGCCCAGCCCAGGAGATCATCTTAGCATTGACTCATCTCAAGGCTTTCCAGCATGAGGTGGGCAGATATGGAGAGTGTTGGTCTCATCCTGACAGAAAACAGGAGAAACTGCTCACAAAATCATTCACTGTGGGAAGCAACTCAGAGAAGTGGGGGGGTCTCTGTATTTGGAGGGATCTAAGACTTGCTCCACAGCCAAGGCAAACCTGCTCTGGCACTGGATGTCAGCCATGGGATTCCCTGTCCCCTTCTGCCAGCACTTCTGGGCCTGTCACCTGTGCTCATCACCTGGCAACTCTCTGACTGGCTGCCTCTCTCCTAAAATCCCCCCTTCCTGTGTCAGGCAGGTGAACCACAGCAGAGCCAAGTCCTCTCCAGGACAGAATGTCTGGGAGCAGGGGGAGTCGTGGAATTGGGAGCATAAGCATCCCATGGCATCCCACTTCCCTAGGGAAGAGATTACAAGAACTGCTCCTTGGAGATGGGAGCATCAGGCCAGGCAGCTTTGAGTGCCCCATCTCCTCCAGACACCAACTGCTGGGCTGTCTTCCATAGAAGCTGCTTCCCAGCCCTTTGTCCCCTGTGACCATCAGGACATGGAGGCTCCTGCCACTCTCCTGCTCTGCAGGGCTGGAGAAATCATCTCATGTCCAACCATGTCATGTCCAACCACGTCATGTCCAACCATCTCACACCACTCATGCTCATGCCGTATCCTTCAGCCTGTGCAGCTCCTCTCCCTCACAGTGGGAGCTGACAGCAGCCAGACACCCCCAGCCTCGACCATCTCACCTCAGAGCTCTCCTGGTGTTTTCCCAGAGAATAGATTCCCACTTTGATTGTCCTGCTGGGCATTCTCTTACCAGTGCATTTCCTGTCAGAAGTCCTTCCATGGACACATGTTGGCTGGCACAGTGACCAGCCTCCAGAGAACCCATGGCTGGCAAATGTGAGCAAATCCAGCCTTGTCTTGTCTTTCATCCTGATCCTTTATTGTTGAAGTGGCTCAAAACAGGAGAAAACACATCTGCCAGCAGATGTACAACTCCAAACCTTGTCCAGACCCTGGACTTAGACTCTTCCTATTGGCAGCATCTTCCCCGGTGTGCCAAGGCTGCACCATGGAGAATGTCTCACACAGAATCTTGACATGGACTTTGGTTCCTCTTCCCACACTTCTGTGACTCTCCCAGGGCCGTCAGGTGAGTGCCCATGACCATCTTGTGGGCAATGTCCCACGAGACACCAGTCAGTGCCAGAAGTCACCCCAGCCCACCTGAGCTTTGTCCTGCAGTGGGACATGGAGCAGAGGTGTCTGTCCAGGAGGTCCATGTCTCCCTGTTCCCAACAGAGAGGTATTTTCTCGTCTCCAATGCTGAACATCTTTAGCTCAGCCTATTCAGGTTAGTCTTGCATTCAACAGCTGCCCAGAGATCCCTGCCATGAAAATTCTGCCTGATGGAAATGAATGATTCAGCCTGAATTCACATCCTCTATCTCCCAGGTGGTTGGTGCTCCTCATGTGTCAGTCTGGCCTGGCAGCTTCTGTGCTGGGCAGACCCCTGGATGGACCATGTGGAGCAGTTAGGAGTTTTGGGAATGCCTTGGTGATGATCAGAGCAACTGTCTGGGTTGAGCAGCAAGGCTCAGTGAGCCACCACTGTGCTTCAGCCTTCAGAAGAGCCTCTTCTTCGGGGTGGCATCTGCATCCCTGACTCCTGTCCCTTGGATCCCTTGGTGGATCTCCGGATGGACTGTCCAGGGCCAGTGACTCACAGCTTTCTGCTTAATCACTGTTTGTGCATCCATTCCCTCAGGCGCTTCTGGCATTGGCCATTTTAACCCCACTGGAGGGGGACCATAGTTCTGGAGGATTCCCAGCATCTGAGAGTGCAGCAAGAGCAGAACAGCTCAACCTGGGGCTTGCAGTAACAACCAAATCCCTGTGAGGCTGTTTCCTCCCTGGGTCACTTGTGCCTGCCAGTGCCTTGTAAGCACTACCCCAATGGATGAATGCCTGTGCTCACCTCAGAGGGCATCTGGGGGTGCAGTGAGTCCCCTATCCTCATGAGAGGGACTCCGCTGCTGTCCCTTGTCATGAGGACAAAACCCTGGAGCCTCTGGGCTCTTTCAAGTGAGTCCTTTTGGTTTCTCCATTGCTGTTTCCTTTCCGTGCTCTTACTGAAGATCCTCATGGCTGCACCTGAGCCACTGGCCTTGGATGGCACTGAGCTACCCACAGCAGGAATAAGGACATTTTGGACTCAATGGCATCCTGGGAGGGCCATGGGCTCCTGAGTGAGGTCACATCCACCAGAGACCCCAGTTCCTTGCTGTACAGAGTTCCCTGCTGGCTCAGCCCCATCCTCATCCCCTGGCCTGTCCAGCCACATAGTTCACAGCTGGTTTCAATCACTGCGGACCCAGCCTGGCTATCCGTGCCCTCCTGCCCTGCTGTGGACCAGGTGTGGAACCTCACCCAGAACTGCCCCAGGGGAGCCCATTGCTCAGGACAGGCAATACCCAGCGCCTGGAGCGGGCGGGTGGCCGGTGTGCACTGCTCACCTCCAGCATCTGCAGCTGCCACCTCAACCCCTCTCAGCTCGTTCCCACCAGCTCCCACCTCCTCCTGCCCGAACTCCCACATCAGCCATGCTGTGGCCACGTGGTCCCCACTCATGTCCCACCTGCTGCTGCTGCTTTTATTTCCTTTCCAGGTTCCTGGGCTCTGGTCTCTGCTGTGCCGTGTTGGGAAGACAAGGTGAGTCCAGGTGTGATCTCCGCCTCGCCTCCCTGGTGGTGCCGGCTCCTCACAGAGTGGACACTTCTATTCCCGCAGCAGTTGTATCCCATGTCCTTAGAGGAAGGTGTTTCCCCCATCCCAGGGCAACAGCACCTTCCCAGGGTAAATCCCAGGGCATGGCTAATTTAAAGGGAGCCACCCCAGCTGCCAGCTCCCCGTGGGAACCACCACCCCAAAACCAGGCCCGGAACCAACCTGGCCTCGCAGCCGCCACTGCCCTGGGGAGGTGGTGAGGGGTGAGGGTCCCACTGAGGTCCTGGCAGGATCCTGGTGGGGTTTCAGGGCCGGCTGGAGCTGGGAACATCCCTGCCCTCTTTGTGCTCCCCTGGTAAACAGTGCAGTGCAAATATCAGCCGTGTTCTTTGAAATGAAAATAAAACTGATAAAAGTCGGGCAAATCCTCCTGCTGGCCCCCACTGCTGGCCCGAGCAGTGGCTCTTTCTGCCGCCGAGCCGGCTCCCGCAGTTATCAATACATTATGTATGCCGGTGTCCGTCGGCCAGAGCCTTTTGTTGATGCTGAATATGTCCTGGCCAACAAAAGTGGACTGGATTAGCCACAGTGGATTAAAAGATTTTCTTCTTGGAGTTTACCTAATAATATAACAATTGACATAGAAGGTCTCTTTGAACCCTACACGACTCTCTTATTTTACCATCTGTGAGTTTGCTCTCCGTGCCGCTGATGGGGCGCCCGGCTGCCGGTGGTGCTGGTGGTGGGAACGCCGCCCGGAGCCAAATTTATCACTGAGCAGAAGAAAGCAGCCCGCGTTTGAAGGGAGGCGGCGGGAAGGGAAAGTGGCACAACTTCTGTCCTCCTGCCTTTGTCCTTGGCCCTTCTGCTGGTGGCTCACCAGGCTGGCGATGCCGCGGTGTGAGGAGAGAAGAGACCCAAGGAGTGGGCTCCAGCGGTGGGGAAGCCACCCGCTCATCTGCAATTCGTGGTGTCTGGAGAGGTCCTGGACGGAATAAGCTCCTTTATTAACCATGAATTTTGGGAGAGTTGCTGAACTGTAAGCCAACGGAGTTTGCTCGTCTCGGTTCCAGCCGTTGGGATCTGGCCGCTGTCCCTGGTCTCCATGGCAAGATGGGTCAGGCAGAGGCGGCAGCGACACCGGGAAACATGGAGGGCAGCGGCAGCAGGGGAGGAAGGCTCCCCCCAGCATCCTGCGGCGCCGCCGGCCCTCACCCCCTCCTTCAGCACACCCTGGCGTCCCAGCCTCGGGCTTTGATCTCATCCGGGGGGGGCTCCATTCACAAGTCTTTCATTGCAGCCTTTGGAAATATCCGTCCTCAGAAGTCGCCAATAATGAGATGGGGAGACGATGAGCAATTTAGGCGCCGTTCTTTCTCGCTTGCGTTTTTTATCTCCATATCCCCCCCCCTTTTTTTTTCCTTCTTTTTTCTTTTTTTTTTTGCAAAGACACTTCTGGAGCGGTGCCGACTTTGTATGGGATCACCGCACCACCCCAGACCTGCCGGGGGGGCAGGAATATGGGGCTCGTGCCTCTCAGCTGGGGGCCTTTGATGAAGCTGCTTTGCGAAATTTGATTTGAAAGGCCTACGATGGCAATTTGGGGAGAATGGTGGAGCCTTTCTCCACCCGCCTCTCTTTGTCTCCCGCCCGAAGGGGGGTTCCATTGTGGGTGCCGGGGCGAGGGGGTCGGGGTGGCGGCATGGGTGGGGTGGGGCGGTGGAGGGACCGCGGCGCGGGAGAACAATAAGCGGGAGATGGGGAGAGTTGGGATTCTCACCTGCCCGGGCGTTCGCAGTCCGCCATGACGGGAGCAGCCGCCCTGCTTGCCGCCGGCCGCAGCACTTTTTTTCCCCAGACTCTTGAACCTATTTCCCTTTCTTGGCAAGTGCGTGGCTGGAAGATGGGAATCTTTACTTTATATTGCAGCTTGGGCTTTCCAGCCTGATTGGCTGCAGCCAGGACCAAATGCTGGTCCTTCCATCCCATCGTCACTATGGCAACCGGCCCCGTTAGGCACCACCGATTTACTTATAATTGCTGGGTAAATAGTCAAGACAGGCCGCTTTCATCCCACACCCAGAGATTGCTCTTCCTCATCTCCTTTTTTTCCTACTTTTTTTCTTGGAGGAAGAAGCCCTGAAGAGCAGCAACACTTAAGGAAACTCTTTGAAGGCTGTTGCAGAAAGCGGTGCCTCCCCTGGCCAGCCTTTCCCATCGCTCCCGCTGCACAATGCCTTGATGCCAAGGCTTTCCCGCACCATCATGGCTCATCACTGTCAACCCGCACCATTGTCCTCCTCCAAGGAACAGTGCTGGATGCAGATACACGATGCTCTACAAGCCACTTCTTCTGTTTCTGATGGGATTTCCACACTGGTTCATCCCAAGAGCCAGGATGGGGCCAAATCATCCTCCAGGACCTCTTCCCTGCTTCCCCACTGCTGCCATTCATGGTTCCTGTTCACAGCACTGGGGTTTTCTACCAGGGAACTGGCACTGCCTGGACCAGCCAGCCCTTTTCCTGGCTTCGTGGTGCTGCCTGGAATGGGGAAGTGGTACCTCTGGCCACGCTCATGCCTGGAGCTCAGGGTGCTTCCCGCCTTCCTGCCAAGCTGCTCTGAGCTGGGTCTGCGAGGCCCGGAGCCTCCCATTCCTCTGGAGGATGTTAACAATGATGGACAGCACACAGGGCTGGACACCAGACCTGTGATGTGGACACAGGTTCATGCTCATGGCTGAGCGGGTCCTGCTGGTGGGAATGTGGCTCTGGCTCCATCCTCATGGTTCAGGGATGGATGTGGCAGCCAGACAACAGCAAACAGCCCAGCCCAGCCCCACTGGCTGGAACACCAGCATGGGACCTGCAACGTGCTTCTGTTCCCATGGGTCATCACTGGCACCAAACAGCAGTTCCAGGAAAATGGGGGGAAAAAGGGTCTTAAGGAGAATCTAAAGGCTGAAGAGTTCTGGAGAAAATGGATGGCAAGGCAAAAGACAAAGAGGGTGTGCTTGAGGAAAAGGAAGCCAAGGTCATCTTCCCATTTCCTCCTCAAAGCCATCCAGAGAGTGGAGTCCCTCAGGGCAGCTGCAGGAGGAGCACTGGGAGACTGCCCAAGCTCATTATTTTACTGGGAGAACTGGGGGATTCCCACCCTGGGGAGCAGAGAGGAGACAAAGGTGACCACAGATGGCAACATGAACCCAGCTGAGAAGAGAGCAGAAAGGAGCCATGGGGCAGCAGGCGTGTCCAGGGCTTCTGAAGGACCTGGCAGTGAACCAGCTGATCTTCAGACAGATCCTACTTGCCCATTCCCAGAAAGAGTTATCTGGAGCCTGGCAGATGTGATAATAAATTTCCTTTTCATGATGCACAGGGAGAGTCTGGAAAGGACAGGTCACTGATCCTGGCAGCAGTACCAGTGAGTAGGCAGGGACACTCCTGGAAAGGGGCTTTGTGGGCACCTGAGTAAATACCCTCCATCTGGGAAGCTGGGAGGATTGTAAAGGGAAGCCTGGCTCCTGGGAGGAGAAGCAGCAGCACTGAATGATGCCCACAATAAAGCTCTCGTGGGTGTGCAAAGGGCTGGTGACAATGTGGTCACCAAAGGCTTCCAGAGAAGTGGAACAGCCTGGGGAAAGGGGCTGGCTGGTGCCTGGAGCAGCTGCTGCCTACACAGCCGGTCCCAGTGCTGGGTAAAGAGCCCACCTGGGGCTAGGGCAAGCAAAGGGAGGCACCAAGGGTGGGCTCTCCCCACCCACACTCCTCAGCAGCTGGCTCAGGGTGGCTGGGAAAGCTCAGCTCAAACATCCTAACCCCGATCCAGCCGGGCACTGCATCTCCCAGTGCAGCGAGTAGGTCTGTACCATGCAGCCACGCTAAGGTCAGTGTCACAGCCCCAGCTGTGCTCTGGGCCAGGAGCTGGCTGCTCCGGGCTCTGCTGGGCACGGAGGACAGGTCTGGGACTCGGAGATGGGACTCCCAGCACAGCTCGGGGGCTCTTGCGAGTGCTCTGGTCCTGCCTGGGGCTGCTCTCCTGCTTGTGCTTTCTGTGTCTGTGAAAAGCAGCGTCTCTTGAAGTGTTCTGGGGTCTGGCTGGGTGGGGATCGCTCCCTTCGCACTGAGGATGAGCCGGTACCTCCCCGGTACCTGCAGGTGCCCAGCAAGGGGAGCTGAGCTCCCACCTGCGCTCGGGGCCGTGGCGGCAGAGCCCGCGCTGCCCTCCGAGCATCCTCCAGCAGTTCCCATGGTAACTCCCGGCTCACGGGCTCTGAGCCAGCAGTTTTAGCCACACGCCATCACGGCTTCAGCCACACACACCCACTGCCAGCTCCCTTGCCGGGCTCTTGTCACCTTCCACCCTGTCCTGCCACGAGCTGTCCCCTACTGCCACTGGGACCTGCTGGTTGCTTCACAGAGAATCCACTGCCTTGCTCCTCACTGCAGAGAGTGGCTCTACCAGCCCCTCCAAGGAAGTATCTTTCCCAGAGCCCTACAAAGACTTAATTCATCTTGTTCTTCAGCATATCATGCAGAAGACAAGGGAAAAAAACCACTAAAAGGTAACACAGCATTCAAAGAAGAGAAGGGATCTCAGCAGGACAAAGTGGGTCTGGGTATGAGTGATTTCCAGAGCACTTTAAACTCTGCACTTCCCAGGACCACCTGGCCAGGTGGAAGCCCACTAGCCTAGTGCCTGCATCCAAGGAGATTTCCCTCCAGTTTTGGTGCTGGCACACCAGTTTAAAACAGTGGTAGAGAACTGCTGTAAAAAGAAAAAGCAACAGCTAATGATTTCTAGAGGTAAAGCCTGGCAGCAAGACTTGAAGCTCAATAGACTGAGAGGATAAAGTGTGAGAAAGAGGAGAAAATCCCAGGTATGCCAAAGTCCTGTGCTGGGAGCAGAGCACCACAAGGCTCCTCCATTCCCAGAGCTGGATCAAGGCAGCTTATAGTCAGGAGTAAAGACTTTCCACCCCTTGAAACCTTCCAAATCCATACATGACTTTTAGGGGGAAGGATTTAACCAAACTCAGGTCCTCAACCACCCTCAAAAGTCAAGGGACAGCATTCTAAGGAATAAAACAGACACAGACAATGAGGAGCTATGGGGGCAGAGTCACCTCACATCCTGCTGGGGAGGTGAGACCCAGCTGGGAAAATCCACCTGGGTATCACAACACATGCAGGAGGGGTCTGTATTAAGGGCTGTCAAGGAAATTAAAATGCCTTGGAATGTGTGAGTAGTCTCCATGGGAATAAATACCTGACTGAAGCACAAAAATCCTGGCCCCATCCATGCCTGGGGCACTGCCAGAGAAATCAGCTTCCTGCTGCTCCCTTTTCCCTAGCATGTCCCATCCTGTGGGCTCCCCCACCTCATTTCACCTCTGCTTGGGAAACACATCCATTGGGAGATCAGGGCACAGGGACCTTCTCAGAGCAGCCACATCCCTGGGTACCCAGAGGTCCTGTGAGCAGAGCCCTGCTCCCATCTCAGAATTGCCATTTTCTGTGTTTGTGAGTGCTCTGGCTGGCCTGAACCAGCACCATTTCCAGGGTTACCATGGCAATGGCTGCCTGGAAAATGCATGCAATGGATGCACAGAGCAGCAGAGTCTGGCCAGGCAGAGACCTCTGTGGCCAGTTCGGAGGTGTCTTGGCCACTCCTCTCAGCTCTTCCTCCTGCAGCCAAGGAGCCCAGCCTGAGCCCACGGCATGTGGCAGGAGCAGGGGACGGAGGGAACTGCACCTGCCTGCCCCTGCTCCATGTGTCCATCTCCCCATGTCCAGTGTCCCCAGTCCAGCTCAGCCCACAGCTGCAGGAGAGATGGCAGCAGGAACATGGCAGGGAGCTTTTGGCAACTCATTTGCATATGTAGATTTTATTAGCTGCGGTTTTTTTTCTTTCTTATGACTCCTTGCTGTAAAAACCAAGCCCCCATGTCCCTCTCCACCTCTCCACTCAGGCTCAATCAGACCCTGCCTGGCTGCAGACTGGTCTCACCTGGCTGACCCCCAAGACCCCAGCCACCATCAGGCCACCAGCCCTGGCCTGACACAACTGGCTATGCCACATCCCACCTCGTCCCCTGCAGGGCTGGGGCAGTTGGCCAGGATGAGCAGTGTGTCAGGAACTAGCAGGGCTGGAAAAGCCAGCGGTCACTCATGGACAGCCACCAGGGCCTTCTGCCGGCCACGGCCAGCCAGCGCAGCACGCTGACAGCCCCAGGGCAGCCCCAGGGATGCTCACACAGAGCCAGGCTGTTGTCTGCCGCTCCACTTCGCTGGGCTCCAGGTGACCCAGACTCCACCCTGCCATCCCTGCCTGCAGCCTGGAGGTGATGGTTTGGCACACGAGAAAATTACCCCAGAGGAGGGAAGGAACAGAGCTACTGGACTCCCTCCCCTCCTGCCCTTCCCCTCCAAGCTGCTCCTGGGAGCTGCTCTTCCTCAGACCATGACTCACCCCCTCCTCGAGGCTGCTTTGCAGGGAGGAGCTGCAGCACAGAACAGCGAGGTTGGGAGGACCTCTGGAGGTCTCAGCCCAGGCTCCTGCTCCGAGCAGGCTGCAAGGCTCCCGTGGGTCACTCAGGGCCTCACCCTGTCCTTCTGAAAACCTCCACCTCTCCAGGCCCTGTCCCAGGGCTGCACCACCCTCCTGTGGAAGTTTTTCCCTAAGTCCAGCCAGTGTTTCCCCCATCACTCCCCATGGTCTTCTGTCCTTCCCTCTGCAATGAGCCTGGCTCTATCTTGATCCCCAAAATCCAGAATGATTTGTCACTCCTGGGCAGAGCCACCAGGATATTTGCTGCCATTTTCTCATCCCCAGAGCAAATTCCAGGGAGAGAGCAAAGCTGTGGGAGTGAGCACAGCTCACACTCCCAGCCCCAACACCCTGAGCATCCCAGTACAGCTGTCAGGAAGGAATTTAGTCCTGTGGATCTGAAAACAAACACTGCAGTGATATTTGAAAGGATTTGCTGGAACTGTACAAGCGAGTTTCTAAATCTCATGTCTCCTTGATTAATGCCACAGGATGGGGGATGACTTTCAGGCTGCATTTTGACCTATGCTGACACCAGGTTTGGGCTGGTTCACAGCACTCCTAAAGGTCACATCCCTGTGCAACAGTGATTCCAAAACAGGAGTGTCCAAGCCAGGAAGGAAAAACAGACTTACCTGAGGACATGCTACTCTTGCTATTGCTCTCCAAATACCCCTTTTGTTTGAATACGGTGGCTTGTGGGGAATTTACAAGGAAAATATTGTTCAATTCATGAAGGTAAACAGGTAAGAAAACGTGTGTTGAGAAGCAGAGCCTTAATCTCAAGCTGGTTTTTGGATCAGTGACTGCGACTTGCTGGGAGTCACAAGTAAGACAGGCAAAATTCAAACATTGCTTCAAGATACCAGCAAACACCAGAATTCAGAACCACCAAGTCCCAAACTGCAGGATGAGCCCAGCCATTCCACCCCAGGCCTTTCCAGCTTGGATGCTTATACAAATTAACCTTTGTCTCTGCTTTATTATTTTGCAGTGTTGGGTTTGGGGATGATTTCCTACCATGCTCCCTCCACAGCCAGCACATGGGCCCAAATTTCATGTTCCAAGGGGCAGTTTCATATTTGTGGCTTGCTAGGACTCTTAAAGAGAGTGGTATGTTTTTGTTAGCTGAGGAATGAATGAAAGAGGAATTCCTCAGTCCTGAATTGACCTTCTCACTTCCCAGTGGTGGTAGCACACGTGCCTTTTCCAGCCTCTCATTCGTCTTCCTTTCACTGCTGTCTTGATGAGATAATTTTTCACCATTCCCCTTTGCAAGCACTGCTATCCCAGCCTGGTCTAAATGCTGCCAGATCCAAGGTGACCCTGGGCAGGGCTCTCTGGCAGTTTGTTGGGGGCTGTCACGTCCTTGCCAGCTGCCAGCCTGGTGTTGGATCCTCAGACACTCCACGTGCCTGTGCCTGGCTCTGGGCCAGGAGCAGAAGGCTGGTGACCTTTGCAGAAGCCTGAGGCAGTGCTGGGGCCTGAGCTGTGCTTGGCAGCCAGGCCCTTCCCGGGTCCAGGGGTGGATTTTCAAGCTGACAGCACCCTACTTGAACCCATGGGTTTGTGGCATCTGTGACTTCCTGAGAACACACTGTCAAGGCAAACTACCAGTTCCCCTGATCCCCCCTGTCAGGGCAGCAAAGGAACCATTATCTGCCAGACTGAGCCCACCTAGACAGGGAAAAACCATCCCTCAAGCAGCACCAAACTTTCTGGCTACAGCAGGACAGGTCTAACACTGGGCCCTGAGCTATTCCTCCACCTCCTCAAGGTAACCTGGCTGGGGGGTTGTAGCCCAAACTACCCCAAATGCTGCACAGAGGCTCCCTCCCCACCTCGAGACATTTAGTGCTGTGCCCAGCAGCCCTGTGTGCTTCAACTCTGCTTCCCCCAAGGCTGCAGCATCCCTGGTCCACAGCTTCCAGCCTCCCTCAAGGCAGCAGAGTAATCCATGAGAGCACATCTTTGGGCCACATCCAATATGGGTATAAGGAAAGGAGCAAGGGGGAGGTCTCTCAGCAAAGGCAGGATGAGAGTAAGTCAGGATTCACCATATCCTGAATAGATTCCCCCAGAGAACCTCCTGCAGCTCCAGCTGTGCTCATGCAGTGCCCCCCTTAGAACCCTTACCCCCAGCAGGACAGAAGCTCTCCCCCAGAAGCTCCTGCTGCCCCTTGTCACCCACCAAGCCCTCCCGAGGCAGCAGATCTTGCAGATACCCAGTGAGCAGCTCTGGAGAACAGTCAGGGTCCAGGCTGGGCAGTTCTGACCATGGGAGGACACACAACCAGAGCCTCAGGTCCACAGAACCAAAACCTCCCAGGCCTGGGACAGAGCAACAGCTGCTCATTGAACCCTTGGCTACCCCCAACAGCGCCCAGGAGCTCTGAGGCACCCAGAGACCCCCACAGGGCTGGGCAGGATCCGGGCAGGCACCAGCCGGGCTTGGGAGGCCAGGCACGTTCCAGCAAAGCTGTGGAGAGGGGCCAGGACAGAGCCATGGGCTGGAGCTTTGCTGGGAGCTGCATTAAAATGCATAAGCTGCGCTGGCCTTAATGGTGAGCAGAGCTGTCAAACAAGGAGCTTGTCCCAGCTAATTATCTCTAACGAGGGCAGAGTGTCAGGGTCCCTGAGGAGCCGGGCAGCAGCTTCCCACTCAGCTCAGTTGCAGCAGAGAGAGAAGATAAGCAAATGTCATTGTGCTGGCCTAGCTGCACAATCATTAATTAGGCAAATACGACCTTCTGTGCCAGTTTGCTCTTGAGAACCTGGACTTGCTGGGGACGAGACACACAGGCAGGCTGGAAACATCCCTGCTTCTGCCACCCAGCCTGTTCCCCCTGTGCCCCTGCAAGAACAGCACAGCCCCATCTGGCAGCCCCGGCCAGCCGCACCAGCCTGTGCCAGGCTCCCCTGCAGGCTCAAATACCCCTTATGAGGACTCCAGCCCCTTCTCTGATCTAAAGAGCAGCAGAGGAGTCTGGTTTATATGAAATGCTGCTGTTTAGATCACATTCAACTCTACCACCTCCCTCACCCGGCCCTGCAGAGGCTCTGTGCTCACCCCGTGACTGCCTCTGCTCCACTTCTCCCCCAGACCTTCAAGGCACTGGCAATCCCCACTCCCCTGTGGTCCTGCTCCATTCCAGTGCAGAGGGGATGAGCTACACTCTGCTCTACAAACCCGGTTTCCTCAGTCCTGTGGCTCACAAACCAAGGCAGGGCACTTGCCCTGATGTGCCAGAGGAGGGGAGCCCAAGACAGGGGTAAGGCAAAGTCTCTTCCAGGGGCAAGCAACGATGCAGAGGGATGACCCACACAAGGTTCAGCCTGCAAGCTCTGTGCTTGTCCCTCACCTCAGAGCTGAGGGGAATGGAGGAGAGGCTGATTTTGATCCACCCAGAAACTCACTGCACCACCACAAAGCTTCCAGACAACACCAGGGACTCCCAGTGCTGCTCATCAGCCTGTAATTAGGGTAAGTGCTTTGCAGTCCCTTGTTGCCAGACAGCAGCAAAGGCTTCAACACCCACTTCAACCACATTTTTACAAAAGAAAAGATTTAAAAGTCACCAACTTACAACAGAAACACGGCTGTAACCTGGGGGTTAGTGAGCTGTGCTGGGGAGCTCAGCCCCACCTGCTGAGGGGCTCAGGGTCACACTTTTGGGGCACAACCATCTCTGCTGGATGAAGCTGGGGATTGATCCAAGTTACATTGTGTCTCACAGTCCCTGCTACAACACACTAATAAGACAAGTATCAGAGAGAAGTTTACTGCTATTAATACCAAAATGTGTATTTTATCTCACACGTGGGCTCTCAGGAGCAGCCAACTGCTTGTACAGGCAGAAGATCCACACTGAGCCAGTCTGACAAGAACTCTCACAGCCACAGCACAGACACTCTTTCCTCAGCCCACAGGAACAGGGTCTCACTGAATTTAGGCTGTCCTGACACTTCAGGAACGTGGTTTTCACGTGGCCCCTTCCCCACCAGTGCAGTTCAGACAGCAGAGCCCCTGAACCCCATGGCTTTATCTGCAGCAGGGATTTTGCTCCCAAAGTTTCTCTCCTTTTACTGCTTCTGCACTGCCTGTTGCTGCTCTTTCAGCTGGCTGACGAGCTCTTCAGCATACACTTTGAAGAGTGGGACAGGGTCCTGCAACAAAGCAGAGAATAAACTACTTAAAAGGAGTGAACGTGAGCAGCAGCAAGGGGAAGTGCTGCGGGGAGCCCAGGGAGTGCTAGGAGGTAAAAGCAGAGGAACACGTGACTGGGTTTTATCCAGGGGCTGAACAAGGCAACCTGTTGTGCTACAGCTGCTGCTCAGCTCTGTAACCCTCCCTCAGAGAGGGCAGGCACCTATGTGGGGCATTCAGCAGCTTCCCCAGTTCTGAGAGCAGATGAGAATCATCAGTAGCTCCCAAGGATCCCTTTCCTTCCTTCCTTTTCCTCTCCCTCCCTCCCACAGTGCCTGCCATCACCACTGTACTGGAGCACCAGGGTGAACACATCCCCTGAAGAAGGGGGATATGCAGCCTGATGCAGCCACAACACCTCAGCGCTGAGCACTGCCTCAGGAACTCACCTTTTTTTCCAGGAGCCTCTGTTTTTCTATGGCTTCTTCCAAACTCAAGCCAACCCATTCAGCTTCTTCTTCTGGGATCACAAATTCCTATGATAAAAGAAGGAGAAGGTAGCACAGTGTTTGCAGATGACCAAGATGCACATCCTCTCTATGCCAAGCACTGTGATCCAGTGGGAACATTACTATGGAAAAATCTTAAAGCCCTGTTCCCTCACTTCTAACAACCAAGGTCCACTTCCCTTCTGCCCTCTCTCCTTAGCAGGGGGTCCTGCTCTCTGATCAGCTGTGTCTGCTCTTGCAACTCTTTTATGTAGTTCTGGGGCTGTTTCTCAGCACAAGTCCATGGCCTGTGGGTGTTGGTGGTGTTTCCACATTGGCACCACCACCAGCTGCAGAAAACTGAACACCACTTGGGCACTCTGGGCTCCTCCCTCCAGGGGCAGCACAAATTCTTCCCGTTTTTTATTGCAGATTCTCACTGACCTCAATCACAGCAAAAATACTGCTTTTTGTGTCCCTAAATGATGAGTACCAAAATCAGGTGCCCACAGAGAGACAAGGAAAACCCTATGATGTTTAGATTTTCTCTTATCCCGCAGCACAGGAGCACCAAGATCAGTAATGTGTGACCATCCAAGCAGCAAACAGCAGGACAGGGACTGCAGGCCAGGAACCCACCTTGTACTTGTCATAGATGGCCTCTCTCCTGGCTGGATCGTCGGGATGCAGCGCAGGATCCTGCCGGGCCAGGCGCAGCAGCATCGTCCGCTTCAAATCCATGCCGAGCTTGGAGCACATGTCAACTTTGGGTGTCTGCAGAAAGGGAGCCTGGAGTTAAGCTGCATCAAGGGAGCAGCTGTCAGGGAACACAAGAGTATCCCAGCACACTGATAGCACTGGCAGTTTATCCACACACGGCAGAGCCTCTCAGGACACACATTGTGAAAGGAGAAGGATCTGTTGGGATTTGTTCTGGGGACAATTTGATCGCAGGTCTGAGTTTTAACATCAAGAGCTCCAGTCAAGAGGGTATTAAAGGCTGGGAGCATTAGACCTGTGCTAAAACATCAACAGCAGCAGTTGTTCAGTCTGGAGAAGAGGAGACTGAGGGCAGAGCTCACTGGGGTCTGCAGCTCCTCCAGAGGGGCAGCTCCGATCTCTGCTCCCTGGGACAGGGACGGGATCCAGGGAACGGCTGGAGCTGGGCCAGGGCAGGGGCAGGCTGGAGATCAGGGAAAGGTTCTTCCCCAGAGGGTTCTGGGCACTGCCCAGGCTCCCCAGGGAATGGTCATGACCCCAAGGCTACCAGAGCTCTAGGAGTGTTTGGACAAAGCTCAGGCTCAGGGTGGGATTGTTGGGGTGTCTGTGCAGGGCCAGGAGTTGGACTCATGATCCTTGTGGGTCTATTCCAACTTGGGATTTCCTGTACCGGAATTCTAGGACTCCCTGCCTGCCAGCCCATGGGTGAGGGCAGCGCGGGCACAGCCCTGCCTCGCCGGGCGCGGACCGTACCTTGAGGATGTAGAAGTCGAAGCCAAAGGCCTCGTCGATGAGGTCGAGCGTGCGCATGGTGACGGTGATGGTCAGCGTGGCGTCCAGGATCTCGCTGTAGAACTGCCGCTCGAAGAGCTGCGGCTTCCACGTCTTGGGCAGCCTGGTGGAGAGCTGGGCAGTGTCTGTGCAGGGCCAGGAGTTCCGGGGCGAGGCGGCGGCGGCTGCCTGCAGCCCCGGTGACGGCGCGGGCTCGGGGAAGGGCGCAGCGCTCACCTTGTCGTTGCGCGCGTAGCGGAAGCCGCGGACCCATCCCTCGCCGCCCCAGAGCCCCTCGTTGGCGGCGGGCGGGTAGTACACGGGCACCGGCACGTCCTGCACACGCTCGCGCGCCCCGGTGCGCGGGTTCCGCCGGTAGCGCAGGCCGTGCGGCCGCCAGTGCACAGGGGTGGGCGGCGTGTCGTCCTGCAGAGAGGCCAGGTAGTGCTGCGGCAGCCGGGCGCAGATGCCCTCCCGCATCCGCATGGCGGCCCAGAGCCGCGGCGGGAAGCGGTGCAGCGGCATCGTCCCGACCCCGCGTCCCCGGCACGGCCCCGCGCCCGCCGCCGCTTCCGCTTCCGCCCCGCGCACCCGCCGCTCATTGGCTAGCGCGGACAGAGCACGACGGTGGCCGGGAGGGGCCGCGCCGCGCCCGCGTTTGGCCCCCGGCGAGACCGGAGGGTGTTAGAGCGTCCCGGCTCTCCCCAGCGGTGCCCAGGGACAGGACCAGGGATGGGCATGAGCTAAACCACATGGATTCCCACCTCAATAGACTCGGGGGAACGGCTGGAGCTGGGCCAGGGCAGGGGCAGGCTGGAGATCAGGGAAAGGCTCTTCCCCCAGAGGGTTCTGGGCACTGCCCAGGCTCCCCAGTGAATGGTCATGACCCCAAGGCTACCAGAGCTCCAGGTGCGCTTGGACAAAGCTCAGGCTCAGGGTGGGATTGTTGGGGTGTCTGTGCAGGGCCGGGAATTGGAGTGGATGATCCCTGTGGGTCCCTTCCCACTCGGGATATTCTGTCATTCTGTGTGGAAGAACTTCTGCACATGGAGGGTGGCGGAGCACTGGAACAGCTGCCCGGGGAAGGCGTGGAACCTCCCTCTCTGGGGACATCCCAAACCCCACCTGGACACGTTCCTGTGTCACCTGCTCCAGATGGCCCTGCCTGGGCACGGGGAGTGGAGGAGATGGAGGAGATGATCTCCCGAGGCCCCTTCCAGCCCTGTGAGTGTGTGACTGCAGCCACCAGGCATCTGCCCACAAATACGATCACCTTTATTAAATTATAAAACCATAACCTTTAAAATTTACCATATAAAATAATCATAGGTATTAACAGCAAAGAAAAAAAAATAACCATTTTTTTCCCCCCAGACACAGGAATTTGCTCAGATTTTACCCAAAATAATTAACCCTCCCTCCTGCAGGCACCAAGGCCAGGTCAGCGGGGAGGGGGCAAAGCAAAAATTAACGATCAAACACAAAATAAACAATCACATCAGCGGGATTTCTTGCCCCAAAGCTTTTCCTGCTTCCAGCATGGAAATCCCTGAAGGCAAAGGCCCGATGAGGAATTATTGCTTTCTATGATAACCAGCAGTACCCAGCCATATCAGCGGCATCAGGTCACACTGGCAGCACACAGCCACACTGGTGGCACCTAGGTCACACTGGTGGCTCTCAGGTCACACTGGTGGCACCTGGGCCACTGTGGTAGCACCCGGGTCACACTGGTGGCACCTGGGTCACACTGGCAGCACCCAGGTCACACTGGCAGCAGTCAAGTCACACTGGTGGCACCCACATCACACCAGCAGCACCCAAGTCACACCAATGGCACCTGGGTGACACTGGAAGCACTCAGGTCGCCTTGGCAGTACCCAGGTTACACCAGTGGTACCCAAGTCACACTGGCAGCACTCAGGTCACACTGGTGGCACCCAGGTCCCTCTAGCAGCACCTGGGTCCCCCCGGCAACCCAGCATGGACGGCACGGCTGTGAAGGAGCGGCGGTCGCCTGCCATGGTGCTGGGGCCTCAGCGCCGCTGTGCAAACCGAGACGGGAAAAAAAGTGCCTAAAAGTGGTAAAAGTTGGGGGAAGCCCTGAGGGCCCCATGTCCCCCTGCCGTGCTGCCCTGGATGGCAGCAGCACAAGGAAATGCAGGGGACACAGGTGAGGGGGGGATGACACTGCTGGGTGTGGACAAGTGCCCTTCACTTGCCCTGTGCCTGCTTAAAAAGGGGGACTTTGCAGAGGAAAGGGAGGCAGAGGGATAAAGTGCAGAGCTGAGCTGGGTGCTCTTGAAAGCAAAAAAGAACCCCGAGGAGGCAAATCCTTCAGTAAAAGCTCTTTCCTCCCCAAAGCCACCTGAGGAGGGCCTCCCAGCAGCACACACCAGGCTGACACAGCTGGAACGATGCAGTTGAGCCCTTTTCTGTAGGAGAAGGATGGGCAAAGACAACTCCCCGGGGTGCCAGGTTCTGCCCTTGCTCTCTGCGTGCCCTAGAGTAAGGCTAAGGTGAGACACGCTGCAAAGGAGACCGTGGCCACCTGGGGAGCCCCTGGTGGTGCTCCTGGCTGGGCTGGGACACTGCTGTGGCCTCAGGACCCTGCAGCACATCCAGGCTCCGAGGCACAGCAGGCTAGAGGAGCAGCTCAGGCACCACCCTGAACCACCTGTGCTGCCCCAGACAGAGCCCTGCCCATGCCAAACCCTCCAAAAGGAGGAAAACAGTGAATCCCTGAACACCATCAGCCTGGCTCCTTCCAGAGCTGAAGTTAAACTCAGACTAAACCCTGCACTGCTGTGGGTTTCACAGCTCTGGCCGAGATGCTGCTGCTCCCTTCTGCATGTCCCCACATGGGGTTTTTCACATTCCTGCCAAGTCTGATCCTGAATCCAGGGCCAAGTTCCAGCCTCATTCTCTCCCCACAGAATCAGGATCAGGTAAGAGCAGCAGCACCTGTTTCACAGGGAGAGAGGCTCCAGACCCCCAAGGAGATGGCAGCCAAAGGCCCAGCACATGTTGGGATCAGCTCCCTCCCTCCCCATCAGCACCAAGGGCACTTGGCAGCATTTGCTCCCCAGAACAGAAGGAACGTGTTCTTCTCTTGGGTTCAAGTGCTGACTGCAGGATGGCAGGCCAGGTCCCTGTCCCACATCCTCTACCAGGACGGGGTGCAGAGAAGAGCCCAGCAGCCAAAGCCTTGGCTCCAGCTCAGTGTGGGCTAAGCCCAAGCCTCATGGATGCAGCAGCAGGGGAAGAAGGGGTGTCGATTTCCCCCAGGGCTATGGGGAGGTTGGGGACAGGCTATTCCTTGATCTGGAATCATGAAGAGCCTGCCCCACCCCAGCAGAAAAGCAGAGGTGGCCTCAAACTTGCCTTCACAAGACCAGCCCAGCCCATCTTCATCTTTAAACCTGGTCCATGCTGCATCCTCCTGCCTGGGGAACGAGCACGTGAGAGGACTGACGACGTGCGAGGGGCAGCCCCGGCCAAGAGCAGCTTCCCCATCCCTCCACCCCTGCGGCTGGGACAACTCAGGTCACAGCGTAGAGCTCCTCACGGTCGTTCTGGCAGATCTGATAGCGACACGTGAGCTTCTGGGACCAGGCCCAGGGCTTCTTATGCTTGTCCCGAGGAGGGAGCAGGAAAGCGACGCTGCAGGCCACCAGCACGTGCCAGATGCTGTGGGTGTAGTAATAGTTCTCATTGGTTTCCATGAAAGCGTACACGGAGATGGCAATGAAAGCCAAGGTGATCCCTGGGAGGAGGTAGAAAACCCAGCGCTTCCACGAGGAGGGGTAGCAGTGCCTGCGCTTGGCTCCGTGGTGAACCTGGGGGATCAGAGCACATGAGGGTTAAGCAGCCCAGCAGAGGGGTGGCAGGGGGGAAACGGACCCAGAGCATCTGCCAACCTCCCAGTGTGCTTGCTTCCCTGAGGAATTCAGCCCCCTGCTTCTTGGGCCCATCTCTCCTGTGCAAAATCCCCCCAGCAGCTGTGGCACAGCACAGACACTAAAGCTCCTGCCCAGGGCCCAGTCACAGCCCGTGTTTTGGGACAGCACTGCTGCTCCAGGTCTGAGACCTGGAACCAGGGGATTTCTCAGCTGGAAGGTGAAACCCTTGCCCTTCCCCTCCACTGGGGTGTTTCAGGGTGACCAAGCCATGCCTATGGATGGGCTGGAGCCTTGGATCTGCTCTACCACCACCATTCCCCATGGGGAGCAAAGGGCAGCAGGTCCTGCCCGGCTGCCCTCACTTACCCACGCTGTAACCATGATGACGAGGGCGAAAAGGCAGGGACCCATCATGTTCCACACCCCTCTGCGGTCCAGCTGCAGGGACATGGCAATTAACAGGGTCCCCAAGACAAAAAGGACCTGGAAAAGAGACACCACCACTACTATCTGGAACTCATTTGTTGACAGAGTACAACCAGACATGCCAGAGGCAAGGAGGACCTCTTCTTCTGGCTACACAGCTCTGCATCCACACAAGAGTCAGGAAAAACACCTTCAAGAAGGAGAAACCGCAGCACCCACAAACTTTTACCCCAAATCTCAGGGGAAATCTTCAGGCCCAGCCCCTACAAGCGTGCAGGTTCACGAGCCATACTCCTGGGACAAAACAACCCAGGGTGGCACTGGGTGACAAACAGGCTTTGTCACCCAGCTGTGTCATTAAAATACAGCGGGGACAGGGCTCAGTGTGGCCACTTGTGGCTTGGCTGGCTTGGGTCTGGCCGGGCCACTGGGGTCACCCGATACTCACGTATTTCAGGATCTTCTTCACACGGGCCATGCAGAGGATAGTGACCCAGATGGACACCACGGAGCCCAGGAAGTCACAGTACTGCAGAGTGTCGTAGTCCATGATGCACATCACGGCCACGCCTGGCTGGTCACATGCGTGGTAGAACTGCGTCCGGGGACAAAAGCAAAGGTTAGCGTGAGCCCAGCAGCACCCCTTGGCTCTCTGGGAAGGGGAGGCAGGGGCAGGCTCAGCCCACAGGCAGGATCCCTCCTGCAGTGGCTCCAGGAAGCTCCACCAAATCACTGTAGCACTATGGAAAGCAGGTGAGAGCAGGCACCCTGCACCGTCCCAGCGGTTCTGAAGAGTCAGGAGTGCCCTTTCAGTCTAGAGGAGGGACATGAAGCTGATAAGGGGACTGAAGCACCTCCCCTATGAAGTCAGGCTTAGAAAATTGGGGTTGTTCAGCCTGGAGAAGAGAAGGTTGCATGGAGAACTCATGGCACCTTCCAGCATCTGAAGGGGGCTACAGGGGAGCTGGAGAGGGACTCTTCTCAGGAACTGAGGTGATAGGACAAGGACTAATGGGTACAAACTGAAAGAGGGGAAATTTAGGTTAGATAGTAGGAAGAAATGTTTTACTGTGAGCATGGTGGGACACTGAAACAGGTTCCCCAGGGAGGTTATCAATGCCCCCGCCCTGAAAGTATTCAAAGCCAGGTTGGATAAGGCCTTGAGCAACCAGGTCTGGTGGGAGGTGTCCCTGTCCATGGAACTAGGTGATTTTTAAGATCCATTCCAACCCCTTAACATTCTTGGATTCTACAATGTGTCCATGGAGGTGCTTGTCCAATGATCCCAGGAGCTCCTCGTGGAGCTCCAGGATGGGCTACTCCATCCAGGACTTTAGTCTGGCGCAGCATTCCCAGAGCTCAGGGGGCGGTGTCAGGGGACACAAGGCAGTCCCTACCGTGGAAAAGAACATGGTGTAGGTGTAGACAGAGGCCTCCACCAGGTAGTAGCGATAAACAGCGACTGCAATGGCAGGCAGGAACATGAGGTTGCTCAGGGTGAGCAGCAGCGTGGCCAGGTTCTGTGTGCCCACGGTCTGGGCCTTGGTGTCATCAGTGCAGCTCCAGCCGCCCCACCCTGTGGACAGAGAGGCTTCTGTGCATCTCACAGGCCCGGCCTTGTCCTCCCACAGCACCCAGCAGGAGCCTGGGATGCCTGAGAAGGAGAAATCCCACACCCAGGCTGTCCCTGAGCCTCCTCTCCATCAGCTTCTCACTCCTGCCCTCAGCGTGGTCTCATTACCCATCACATGGTCTGCTGTGGGGAGCTGGGGAACCCCAGCAGAGCCTGTGGCTGCCCTGAGGACATTCCCCTAGGCTGTTCCCATGCAGAGAGGCCATCCTACAGCCAGACTGGTGCTTTCCATCCCTACAGTAACTCGACACACACGCTACTTGCTGGTGGAACATCAAGCACTCAGGGTTCAGATGCTTCACGTGATAGTGTAAGTTGGATGCAAGATCCCTGCAGATCCCAGGAATCAGGGGGAGAACGATCCCCAGCACTGAGGAAGCCACTGGGCTCCTCTCCTACCAGCTGTCACAGCAGGGCAGCCCCAAAGCCAGGTCCGGCTGCTCTGGACCTTCCCCAACTGATTTTTGAAGATCTCCAAGGACGGAGACCTGGAAACTGTGCAAAAATGAACAGCTCTGAAGGGGGAAAAAATGTATCTTCTTCAATTTAGATAAAAATTCCCTTGCTGCAGTCAATGTCTGTGGCCTCTTGCCCTCTTCCTGTGTTCACCCCACGCAGCCAGCTTCAGGGTCCCTGTAACCTCCGTGGGCAGCAGAAAGTGTGATTTGTCCCGCTCCAGCTCCTCTTCCACAGGCTGAACAAACCCACTACCTTAGCCCATGGTGACGTCCAGGTCTGCACAGGAGAGTGGGAGTGAAAATTTCCTAAAGGACAGTGCCTGACACAAAACACAACTCTCACCCTCTGACTGGATACCAAGGACTGAGCTGAGGCAATCTCTATGAACACAAATCTGCCTTTTCTTTTTTAAAATTAACAAAATTATTTTAATTAAAGATTAGGATGCCCATGCCCTCCTTTTGAACAAAAGGAGGTCAGCCACAGGGCAGCTGGGGTATGTGCAGGCACTCCATGGTCAAGAGGCAGAGTTAACAGTAGCATCCATCCCATTCCAGAGCCACTGGAACCCACAGCAGCAGCTCTGCCCTGTCTGCTGGCTCCCTGCCAGGCAGAGCCCAGGGAAGCTGCTCTCTCTGGTTTATTTCTGGGTCACGAATATGCAGATGGGGCATTTTGCTCTGAGTGATTCAGCGGAAAGCTGCCCTCAGCCTGATTCCCCAGTTTCCTTAAGGTGCTCCGTGCTTCCCAGAACCTCGCAGCCCTCGGGGAAATTGGGATGCTGCTCTCCATCTCACTCCTCACCCATCATCAGCACTGCAGCAGGGAGGTCCTGGCTCAGGCCCAGAGCAGCAGGGAACCGTATTTTGCCTTGTCCTTGTGCTGAGAACAGGTACACAGACCCACCCAAGCACAGCAGAGCTCATCTTCCCTACACTACAGACTTCCCAGGCCATTAAGATAATTATGAGCTGACACAGATATTCCTCCTCCAGGGGCACCTCTGAGTCTAAGGCTCTTGGCAGGAGACACGCAGGGCCTGCAGCCCGGCCTCATAACATCCCGTCCCAGGAGCCTGCACAACAAACCTCCGTGACAGGCACAGCCTCTGACATAGGCATTTTCAGGCACCCTGATCTCTCAGGGGATGCTCAGAAGCACTTCTCCAAGCCCTGGGGGACTCCAAGTTGTTCTCATCTCAATTCCCCATCACCCCTGGGCTGCCCTATTCTTCCCAGAACTTTGCTTCCCCAGGCACGGTGACACTGCCAGCCGTGGCAGACCCCAGGCTCCCCCACCCAAACACCACCACTCCAAATTGTGTTTTCTCTCAGGGAGGATGGCAAAGCTTCCCAGCAAAAGGCACTCACCAGCCTTGCAGCTGCAGCCAGCATAGAGGTAGCCGTGTCTGCGCAGGAGGCTGCACTGCCCATAGGGCCCGCAGTCGTTGAAGCAGGGGGTGAGGTACGCAAACACCGTCACTTTGGCTTCTGCACTGGTGCATTCCCTGCAAGGACAGCAGGTCCCCTTGGTGCCACAGTCCTTGGGCAGCCCTGCGCCCTGCTCCTAATGGGCAGGCGCCACACTCCTGTGTGCAGGCTCCCTGGTATTTCGGGATCTGCAAGAGCCAGGAGCGGAGTCTGCTCCCTCACCACTTGGGCTGCCAAAGCAATGTCCAGGTGGGTGTCAGCTCTCCCCAGACCCCCATGGCAGACCCCAATGCCCATGAATGTCCTCAGGACCAGTGTCACCTGAGCAACTTGGCTCCTTACACAATAAACCAGCAAGAAGGCAAACTGCAGGAATTCAGGCACAGCTGCCTGCACCTCAGAGACCTCCCAGGAGGGTAACAGCAGCAATTACTTCCCAATTTATCACCTCAAAATCCACCTGGGGAAGGGGAAGCTCAGCTAGGCAGGCTCTGCCATCTGCAGTCCACATGAGATGTGCCAGCTCAGCATCAAACAAGCTGCTTGGGTGCTCACAAGGGAGCAAGTCAGCAGGGCCACACACCACTTCCTTGTCCCTCTGCAGCCCCAGTGCAAATGCCACCAGGCGAGAGGAGCCCACGGCCCGGACAGGAGGATGGGGTCAGGTTTGTTCACACAAGCCAAGAGCAGTGGGATGTAGCAGGATGACATCCAGACTCACCCCTGTCCCTTGGGGCAGAGGAGCTGCAGGGACAGGAACCAGTCATCTGTCTGTGGGTACAGGACAATCAGCATCGCTTCCGCAGAGGACGTGCTCACACTCAGAGGGTAGCCCTGGGAAAAAGCTGAAAGCAAAGAGGGCGCTGTGAAGTGCCAGCGTTTGAGGAGAAGGGCCCACAGCAATCCCAGGCTCACACTGACCACACAGGAACCAGCTGCCTCCTGTGGCTCATTGCTCCCATGCTCAGGAGGCACCAGGGGCATGGAGAGGACCCCTGTTCTCAAGACCCTTCTTGAGATCTCAGTTTTTTCTTTTATCTCAGTTCCTGGTACATGTCTGAGCAGCACAGGGTACCTGGAACAGCCTGTTGTCTTGGCTGGTCCTCCAGTGCACAGTTTAGCTGCTTTGCACACCAGCAGTGCCTTCACTATCCCCAAACCTCCTGCCAACAGGGCTGGAAGAACCCCAGCTGGTAACCAGACCTTCCTTTGGTGGAGGCTGTCTGGTGGTGCTGGACCACCACCTGCACCCCAGCACCCTGGGAATGTGCCAGCACAAAGACCTCACAAAGTTTTGTGCCAAAGTCACTTTCTCTGGGACACTCCATGAAGTCCTGAGTCCGTTAACAGCTCGCCAGGTCTAAAAGCAGAGCCCTGAGATGACACAGCTGAGCTGGTGGCAGTGCCAGCCTCTCTCCTACCTGTGCTGCAGTTCCGTGTGGCGTTGAGGGACAGCACTGGTGAAGCAGCACTCACACAGGCTGCCACGGTGGCATTGGCCAGGCTCACAGACGTCTGTGCAAACAGAGCAGTGTCCCATGTTAGAGTGCCCCAATGCCATCCCCCTGCACCACTCCTCTCCCACAGTGCCCATGGGACAATAAATCCTGCAGGTCAAGGCACCCATCAATTCAGAAGGTTTGTGATTCCTTGTGCTGCCACTGTGTTGTGTTGTGGCTAAGAGGCAAGAGACCCTCCTGAGGGACCCTCCCAGGGGAACTGCTCCAAAGCTGGGATATTCACACATCATTTCAGCACCAGCACAGGGCAGCACAAGTCAGAGTCCACAGAACATCAGGGCTGAGCCCTACTCCAGCCCTCAGGAAGTTTCATGGAATTTCAGGGGGGTGATTTGGGAGGGGGGGTTTGTCACTGAAGGAGCCTGGGAATCAGTGACTTGGACAGGAACATCCCTGGGTTCCCCTGCTCAGCCTTCTCTCCTGGTGGCAAGGTGCCAGGCTCCCGTGGAGAAGATGGCATTGCAGCTGCTTTCCATTTTGTCTCCTCTGCGTCACTGCCGCCACATGCTGCAAGCTGTGGCATTTGAGTTGGAGCTGGCAGGTGGGACACACTGGAAGCAGCTAAAATAGGCTCAGAGTGTTTTGTAACAACAAAAAGAGAAATAGTCCCACCAGTACCTACAACCTCTGGAGCGTGCATCCCTGGGGCAGGGACAGGGCCCTGCCAAGGGGACACAATGCCGTCACTCAGCCTGCACACCTTGTTGAGCAGCAGATTGACCACGAGGGATCCGCCGCTGTCCATGCCCGTGTTCAGGTTGAGCAGGAGGAGGGTTGGGGAGAGGGAGTTCACGGGCACGCTGGGACCGTTCAAGAGCCGGTAGCGCACAGACACCACGTCCAGGTCCTCCCTGACGACGGGCTGGCTCTGCAGGCAGGAGCTCCGCTGGCTGGACACGTTGCGTGGAGCCTCTCCAGCAGCCGGACCAGAGCTGCCTGCTGCTCCTGGCCTGGCACCAGCCTGGCTCTGGTTTAGGCTGATGAAGTTGAGGAAGGAACTGGTGCTTCCTGGTCTGCAAACTAGAGCAAAAAAAGGAGAGGAATCAGACAGGTCTAGCACCTCACCCAGGCAGGGCCCCTCAGCTCCAGCGCTCCAAGGGACAGCACAATATGGGGGTTTCAGATGGTGCATGCCCTGCATGAACTGTCCCTGAGGTGCCATCTTTGCAGGGGGAGAACTCAGAAGCTGGGACGGGATGGGAGCCAGGCAGTGGGACAGTGGCTGGAAGTACCCTGGAGCTGCAGGGAAGGGGGAACAGAAGAAAGGATAACACAGCACTGTCAAGGTGCCCAGGGTGTGCTCACTCGCCAGCAGCAGAGCTCAGCACTTAGCTGTCCCACAGCCACAGGCTGCACAAAAGTCTCTCCCAGCTCCCCATGTGTGAGCAAACAAAGCTGAGCAGGAGGGAGAAGCCAACCCAGTGAAGCTACAGGCACAAGGCATCCCACTGGGGCAGATGGAGCTGAATAGGACACTTGGGCTCCACTGCTGGGGACTGTCCATTGCTCCCAGAGACTCCAGTGCCACCCTCTAACACATCAGCTGCCAGTGCCAGGTCTTCCAGCACACAGGATGAGGCCCTGCTTTGAAGAGGAGGTGACAGAACCCCCAGTAGAAGAAAACTTTAAAAATGTACCTAGTTGTTGAGCTTCCAGCAGTCAAACAGGGATTATGGTCATGGAACAGGTGCAAAGGTGCCTATCACAGCCACAAGAACCTCGTGACCACCTGAGCCACAGGGTGTCACTGGAAATGGTGACAGCCCCTTACTACAACCCCGGACATTTCCTAAGTAAACCTCTGTGAGGTGGTTTCCCGTCTGTAGCCTGCTCTTGCCTGATTAGTAGTCAACACAGCCTTAGTCTGGTGTACCACCCAAAACTATTTTCCCCACCAGATTTTAAGCCAGCCACTGCTTCCCAAACAACCTTTAGAAAAGTAACACTGAACTTCTCAGGTGTTTCCAAAACAGGCAGCTCTAGCAAAATCCTCTCTGGGGTGAACATCAGAGCTTTCAATTTTGACCCCAAAGCAAAAACTAGGGCCTCCAAGAGGAGGCAACCAGTATGCTGGGGAGCCTAGGCCACCACAGCCAGCCACCCAAAGACCCAAGGGGGACACAGCACACACAGAGTTCCCTCTGGACCTTCCCTCATGGCTAAAGAACATGGAATCCCACCTGTGAAAGAAGCCAGCATCTCCACTGACACACTGGCATTGGCAGTGCCAAGACTCTCCACCATGATCTGCAGCCACTTCTCCCAGGGGGGCGAATCCAGCGCCAGGCTGCAGTTGATGCTGCCCATGCAGGTGAGGCTCCTCTGGAAGGACTGGGGCAGGGTGATGGAGCCCAGCAGCACGCGCACAGCGCAGGCTCTCTGCTCGCTGGTGACGCAGCTGCTCAGCTGGAACCGCATCCCTGCGGCGTGCTTGGGAACGAAGACCCTGCCGGAGGAGGGAGCAGCAGTTTGCAGAGCTCATACTCTCAACACAAGCCAGGTCCCCAGGGCTTTGTGACAAGAACTAGACTGCCCAGGTTGGTGCTGTGGAAATCCTTCCCAAACATCTGGCAGAACTAAAATTCCCGCAGTTGAATCTATGGCCACCTGGGAAGAGTCGGAGAAGAGTGCTCGTGTGCTCCCCGTGCAGACCCTGCCACTGCTGCAGGGAGCTCAGCAACAGGCTCAGAGACCCCCCAGCTCCAGCCCCATGTGGGAACAACACCGGCTCCCCCACAGCAGCTCGTGTGGGAAATCCCACCCCTCCGTGCCCTCAGCTGCCCACCCGCTGCTCCCACTCACTTGACATGCAGTGGCTTAGCAGGCGAGACAACGGTGTGTGGCATGGGGACACCAGGCTCCAGGACAGGCATATCAGTGAGTCTGAGCACAAACATATCTGCCTGGAACATATAGGGGCATGGAGTGGAGAAACCCTGCAGGAGGGGAGAGCACAGGGATCAGTGGTGGTTGTGATGAGACAGCCGGGGCAGAGCGCTGGGCAGGAGCCTCACCTTCACCTCAATCCTGCTTGCAGCCTCAGGCAGGTGGGCAGCAATGAACCAATCCCCAGCGGCGGGGGTGGTGACATTCACAAAGGTGGTGTTCTGCACGACGCTGCTCAGGGTGATGCTGATGTTGTAGGACGGACGGATGGTGGTGTTCGCAGGAAAGCGAGTGCCCAGCGGGTTAATGACCGGAGGGGCTCCGTGGCGAAAGTGCCTGTGAGAGAAACCACAGTGAGAGCAAACCCAGGCATGGACAGACACTGGCAAGATAAACTGGGATGCAAACTAACCAGGGGACACCCAGGCTGGCCTGGGACTGGAAAAGGAGCAGGTTGGAAACTCCCACATTTTCAAGTGGAGTCATCATTTTCATCTGGTGAGGACTGGCTGCTATTAGCTTATCTGGGATTTATTTAGAGATTGGTTTAACTTGGCAGCTTATTAAGATTTACAAGGTTCCATCAAGCCTGGAAGAAAATTTCCAACACCTACTAAGGTTAAGCCCCACCCACAGATTACAGCTTTATAACCATCAGCAAATTCCCCATATAGGGAAAACCGTCCACAAAGAACTTTAATTTTCTAGCTAAGATCTGCATGTTCCCATTTCCACTTTTAAGGAAGGCAGACAGATTGAAAAGACACTTTCCAAGAAAGGCCCATATTACAGACTTCAGTACAGCAACACTTCTGCTCTCCAGATAAGCCCAGCATTTGAAGTAGCAGAAATACACACACAGCTAAGGAACACGGGAGATATTTATTCAGTCAATTTGGCATTTAATTTGATTGCTTTTGGACTGCACAGCAACAGGTCCAGCAAGCAAACATGACAGGTGATGTGTTATTACCCCTTGGGGCTTATCTGGGTTAGCCATCACTTCTTGGATTATTGTTTAGCTGCTGCCTTGTCTGTCATGTCCCCAAACTACTGGAAACCTTTCTGGGAAGCAGAAACCAGGAAGATCATCTGTGCCAGGCTGCTCAGGAACAACCAATAGTGCCAGTCTCTGCCCAGGACAGGCCAGGGAAGCACAAGTCAAGCAGCTTCAGTCACTCCCAGATCTCTGTGGAACAGGTGCCAGACACCCACGTGACTCCATGGGCACAACTTGCCGAGAAAGTTTGATATCCCCCAAAGACAAAGCTCAAAATCTGGCAAGTTTGACCTCAAATCCTTCAACAAGTCAAGTACAGTTTTAAGCAGCATTTCTTTCACTGACATTGAGATTGCAATCTTCTCATGCTCTTGTATCCACAGGACACTACATTCCTCTGCTATCCCTGCTCCACACACAGCCACACCCCTCACAAAGTGCCCCCAGATCTCCTCAGTTCCTCTGTATTGGGCAGTTTGCCCGTCTCCAACCAGTTTGGGTCTGCTCAAGCCCCTTGTAGTCCTGCCACATCCTTTGGCACCACATGCAGGTTCTGCCAGGCCAGGAACACCTCTGAGCAGCACTTCTGCCTCACTGTGCAGCTCTCTCCAGCGTCCTAAGGGGTCTCTTGGACGCCACACCTGACAGACAGCCCCAGATCCACTGGTAACATGAACATGAAACACCTCCAGAGGTTTAAACACAGATTAAGTGCTACTACATGAAGAAACCAGGGGTCCTGCAACTGAGGAGCTGCCCAGCCTCCACAAGCAAGTGGCCTCAGCCACGAGTCACCAGGACAAGGGGACAAGCAGCCCACAAGGACAAGCCCTGGCACAGGGACATACATACACAGTGATCTCCATGCTGGTGCACTCGGGGCCCTTCCCCCGGGATGCCTGCAGGAGCCAGCGTAGCAGCACCGTGTCCTCTGGCACGTGGAAGTGGAAGAGCTTGGCGTTCCCGTACCAGCTGTAGAAGGACAGCTTCTGTGCGCTCTGAGAGAAGTACTCGGAGACATACAGGGAGTCTGGAAGGAGAGCACAGCAGTTGGTGGGGGGGCTGCTGGGGGCAGGCTGCAGGGCTTTATCCACCCACAGAAGCACACAGGAGGCTTAATGTTTCTTGGAAAGGTGCACTTTGTGTCCCTGATTTCTCATTCCGGTCCCATTAGATACGTGGTGATCCATGCAGCTCCAGCCAGAACCACCCACACTCCTGCTATAAAATCATCACCCTGAACCAAAGAGTAATAACAGATGCCTAAACAATGTTCCAAGAGTTGTGCCCTGAAGATGAGAGATCACCAGAGACACCAAGGAGGAGGAAAAGGTCAGGAGGAAAGGTTGATGGCAGAAGGAAAGGTGATGGAATAGGCAGCAGGAAGCCCTGGGGCACGCTGCAGAGCAGATGGATGCAAGCAGCACAGGGGTGCCCTGTGCCCATAAACCAGCAGCAGTTTATGGTGCCAAGAGGCAAAAGCTGTGCCCTTGTCTTCTGCTGAGCACATGGGCCCAGGGTTACATGGGCAGAGAGTGAAAGGACAGGGGGGATGATTTAAAACTAAAGGACGGGAGATTTAGAGTGGATGTGAGGAGAAAGTTCTTCTCTATGAGGGTGGGGAGGCACAGGGTGCCCAGAGAAGCTGTGGCTGCCCCATCCCTGGAAGTGTCCAAGGCCAGGGTGGAGGGGTCTTAGAGCATCCTGGGATAGAGGAAGGTGTCCCTGCCTATGAGATGATCGCTTCCAACCAAAACCATTCTGTGGCTATCCATTGATCCAGCACAGGATGTGGGTATTTTCTTCCTGTGACACACGACACTGTGAAAATTCATGTGGGGCACATGTAACTCTGCTTTCAGACACACCTTCTAAAGCCTAAAGATTTTCCTAGCTGGAAGAAAGGCTGCTGGGATAGTGAGAACAGCCCCAGGGCAGGCTGGAAGGGCATGCAAGAGGACAACAGCTACTCAAAGTGCCATCAGGACTAACTAGATCCTCCATCCATCCCTCTGCCCAGCTATACACCTACAGATCACCCCCAGGAAAATTATACATTAACCAAACCAGCCACACTGCAACTCAGGGCTGGAAAAGAAACATCACACCGGTTGAGAGAGGGATAAAACTGCACAGAGACAGCAGAGCCAAGGTCATGCTGCCCATCCAAAACCAAGGTTCATAACACTCAGCAATGGGGTAGAAATTTATGTCTTCACGTGTCTGGGAGTGCTTTCTGATGCTCCTTTCCTACTTTGGAATACCCAGAGTGGGGACGAACTGTGGCACCTTTCAGAGGCAGATTCCTCATTTCTATCATAGGACAGCAGCGAGGGTGAGTTAACTTGCCTTTCTCCAGCACAGCACAGGGTCATGCTGGAAACACAGAGGACCCAGCTGTGTGTAAGAAAGATGGCAAAGAGAGAGGAAAACCATCCCCAGGCAGGACCAAATCCTTGGGATGCACTTCCTGCCGGGAGGAATCTAATCCTAGCAGGAACTACGATTCATGTCCCAAAGGAGGACGCTCGCCGGCCTGCACCCACGGTGCTGCAAGGAGACAGGAACGGTAATCATGGGTTTAACTCCTTGGCAACTCACCAAGCCAAAGCCTGAGGGCATCCTGCACGCCCGGCAGGGAAAGGAAGAAACAGGAAAGCGAGAAATACCAGCCACACAAGGCAGCTGGAGGATTTGCTCCGGGAGGAAGAGTGCGGCTGCCTGACCTTGCCGCAGGGGCTGTCCCGGCCACGCAGCCCCGGGGGCCGGCCAAGGGAGCAGAGCTTGCAGCACCTTCGTGCACCGAGTCGGGAACGGCTGTAGGGAAAAGTGAGCCTTGAGCAGGGCAGCCTAGAGGCCACAGCCTGTGGGCAGAGCTGTCCCACTGCAGTCCCCACGCCAGGGTCACACTGTTCTCCAGGCCAGCGAGGAGCAGAGACCACAAAAGGGGCTTTTCAAACCAGCGCTCCCTGCCTGAAACGCCAGCGCCGTGCGTGGGTACTGCAGACAAGAGCCGGCTGTGATCCCTGCAAGCCCGGGGCTGTGGAAAGGAGCGGGCTTTCATCAGTGGTGTCTGTACCCCCGGCACACTCCACGTGCACTTGGCACACTCGTTTCTGGCGGTCCATGGAGACATTTGGGCACAGGATGAGAGTAGGCAGGGGCACAAAGCGTGTTCAGAGCTGGGAGAGCCCCAGTCCTCCTCCACACAACAGGTCCCATCAGACAACCTATGACCTACCCCAACCCCACCAGCTGCCAGCCACGGTCACCACCCTTCCTGCACGTCCTCACGAAGTCAAAGCTCGCTTTGTGTGGGTTTGGGTGAGGAGAGGGCCGGCCAACTGCAAAATTAAAGACTCCAGCAATCAGCAGTGCTCTTTATTAAGGACTGGTCAACTATGTGGAGCGAGCTCAAGAGCATTACGAGGTCAGGGCAGGCAGAGCAGCCCTGCCCACGCACTGCCTGCCACCAGGTAAGCACCAGCCCCGGCTGTGGACAAAGTCCACTGACTTCTTGTGGTGACCGGGCTGAGCCGCTGCTCACAGGCTGTGCTGGGCACCCAGCGTTCCACCAGCAATGGTATGTGACTCCCAGAGCACCCTCCACCCGGGGTTACAAGGAAATACCACAAATAAACAGATCATCAGCACAGAAAATCCTGAAAGACTGGTCACTGCAGCCCAAGCGTGTGCTCTTGCAGCGAGAGAGAGCTCTCTGGCATGTGCTGTGCTCTGTTAGTGTCCATCCCCATCTATTCAGTCTGCTCAGCACCAGCATGACAACACCTGGAAAGTCCCACTTGACTGTTCCATGATGTGAAACAAGCTTTAAACTGAGCAAGAGACCCATCCTCTTGGTTGCTGCTTTCCATCCTCTTCCATACAGATTTTGCATAAGCAGATTTCAAACGTATTATGCAAAAAGCAAAAGTGTTTTAAGATAAAGAACAGAACGCGGTAGAATCCCCGATGAACAGAGGAGACACATTATTTCAATTTCGGAGTGAGGCGTCACCTGCTACAGCCTGGGTTTGTTTGTCCAGAGATGATCTCATGGTAGTTTTAGGAAATAATACCTTGACTGCGGGTTTCACAGGGTTCCCCATCAACGGGATGAAGCCCTCATTTCAAAGCAGACACTGTTTAAAGCTACAGAGTTGATGCTGAGCCTGACTCAAGAAAAGACTGGGCTATGTTGCAGGATGTTTGCTCATTTACAATGTAACAGAAATCCTGGGTCAAAAATCCACCCACAAATGTTCCAGAACAAGGACCCCTCGCTCCCCTGGGGAGCAGCTGATCTTTGCCGGCTCCCAGACACAGGAATTCCCTGGGGAGGCATTCCCACAGCCGGCGGGACGGCGCCGGGACAAACCCAGCACCACACCTGAGGCGCCGGGGAGCTCTCCAGGGTTGCGAACCCAGCGAGCAGGATGCCAGAGCAGGGTGGGCCTGGGGCACGGGGCCATCTCACCCTTGGCTCCCCAAGAGCCTCACGCTCCACGGACGGTGAGGAAGCGATAACCACCATCAACAGGACAATCACGAGCAGAACGAGCCGAGCTCCGTGACGGGGTGAGCGGGTGAACAACCTCATCCCTCCAAACCTGTCCACCGCCACAGCAGCTCCGGAGAGGGGGCACAATCCCCGCGGGACCCCTGACCCACCGCTCTCCCAAAAGCCTCGCTCCCATCCATCCCTCTGCATGCACTGGAAGTAAAGTAACCTGAAAACAAGGCAAACCCAAGGAAAACAACCGCTGCAAACACAGCAGAACCCTCCGGGACTGGCCTGACCTCCCACTGCTCTGCAGGGCCGGCACAAGCGCTGCTCCCCGGGGATGCTCAAGAGCCCCTGAGTCCCTCGGGAAAGCCTGAAGCCACCCCAAAGTCACTGCAGATCCTTCCCGGCACCAGCTGCGGGACCCGGGGCAGCTCCAGGGCCTCCCTTCAACATCACCCCGCCGCCTTCCCATCTTCGCCTCTGCCCCCCGAGACCCCGCCGGCC
>VYZT01014682.1:0-34185 GCA_013400735.1 Pomatostomus ruficeps | reverse complement strand
CAGCAGATTCCCGTGTTTTTGCTGCTCACTGGGAATCCCTGTTCACCCATCTCAGCAGATTCTGGTGTTTTGCTGCTCGTTGGGAATCCCTGTTCATCTATCTCAGCAGATTCCCGTGCTTTTGCTGGCTCATCCCTGTTCACCCATCCCAGCAGATTCCCGTGTTTTTGCTGCTCATTGGGAATCCCTGTTCACCCATCTCAGCAGATTCCCGTGTTTTTGCTGGCTCATCCCTGTTCACCCATCTCAGCAGATTCCCGTGTTTTTCTGGCTTCCAGGTGTGTTTGCCATCAACAACAGGACGGGGGTGATCTCGGTGAAGAAGCCTCTGGACTATGAAAGTGTCCCGAGCTACGAGCTGCGAGTGCAGGCAGACTCGCTGCAGGTGGTGAGATCCAACCTGCGCGTTCCCTCCAAAAGTGAGTGTCCAAAATCCTCCCTGCTCTGTCTTTTTTTCCACAGATGCTGCTGGGATTTGCTGAGGAGGTTGGAACTGCACCCCAGTGGCCTCGCTGGGTTTTAGGGGGTGATGGTGATGATGGGAGCGCAGCCCACGGTGCAGGTTTGGGTCTCTCAGCCTGACTTGCCCAGAGCAGCTGGGGCTGCCCCTGGATCCCTGGCAGTGCCCAAGGCCAGGCTGGAGCAGCGTGGGACAGTGGGAGGTGGCCCTGGTGGGAATGGACGGGATTGAAGGTCCCTTCCAACCCAAACCATCTGGGATTCCATGATTCTATATTAGTTGAAGGGGCTCGAGTATTTGAGAACACCCCATAAAACTTGGGAATAGCCTGGGACACTGGGCAGGGCTGGCAGTTCCAGCACCTTCACCAGGGCTGCTTTCCAGTGCTACCCCCAGAAGCAGCAGGAGATTTGGGGATTTTGAGCCTGGATATTTCTGCTTCCTTGGGAAAGAGTCGGGTGTGTGGGGTGGGACAGCTCGGGGTTAATCACGCTGGGGAGCTCGGCTTTGTGAAGAGCAGGGTGGGGTCCTGTGCTGCTTTGGCCACCACCCTGCACCTGGCAGGGCACAGAGAGCCAGAGCTGCCTGCTTTGCCCTGTGCCTGGGGAAACCTGGATGAGGTTACATCCATAAAAATACAGCCCAGGAAGACCCGGGGAGCACATTGGGCTTCCACGCAGCACGAAGCCTTTCCCAAGCCTTTCTGACGTGGCTGAGGACACGGCGGAGTCAGCAGGTCCTTCCCTCCAGTCCCTCTCTGGCTCCCACTCTGCACCAGAGCAGCTCTCCCAGCGGAGCAGCGGTTCCAAAGAAGGGGCGGCTGGATGATTTTATCCAGGAATGCTTGATAAGGACTGGAGTTTGAGTTGAGACCAGCTTAAAGGGAGACAGGCTGGGTGTGTTTGGCTCTCCAGGAGTACACAGCATAAATATTCCCTGGATTGTGCACTGTGCTGCAGGGATGGCTGAAGAATCTGATAAATGTGTATATTTAAAATACTTCAGAAGTATCTGGCCGGCTGAATCACTTATAATTTTGTAATGGAGATCCCTTGACCCCTGGGTTTGATTGCTGCATTCATACAATGAATTCCTTCCCATTTTCTCGGCACTTTGTTCATTTCTGAGGAGTTCTAGTGGGGTTAAACACGATTTCCGAATTTCGGGGCACTGAACTGATGAGCTGCAGTGGGAGGAGCTGGGGCACAATTAACACATCCCCGTGGGCTCTGCTGAGCTGGAACTGATGAACCCCTGTGGAACTGGGTGACTGCACAGCCCCAGGATTGAGTGACACTGAATTAACACGGAGCTGTGACACCCAGTGGCAATGACCTGCTGCCAGTTCTGGTCCTGGATACCCCTGAATTGTGGAATTTGTTCTGGAATTTTTACTGACTTGCTCTGGAGCTGCAGGGATTTCTGTGCCTCTCACTTTGAGACTGAGCGTGTCCAGGGCAGGGAAGGGAGCTGGGCAGGGGCTGGAGCCCCAGGAGCGGCTGAGGGAGCTGGGCAAGGGGCTGAGCCTGGAGCAAAGGAGGCTCAGGGGGCCCTTCTGGCTCTGCACAACTCCCTGCCAGGAGGGGCAGCCGGGGGGGTCGGGCTCTGCTCGCAGGGAACAGGGACAGGACAGGGGGAAACGGCCTCAGGCTGGGCCAGGGGAGGCTCAGCTTGGCCAGCAGCAGGAATTTCCCCATGGAAAGGGTGCTCAGGCCTTGGCAGGGGCTGCCCAGGGAGCTTTGGAGTGCCCAGCCCTGCAGGTGTCCCAGGAAGGGCTGGAGGTGGCACTCAGAGCTCTGGGCTGGGGACAAGGTGGGCATGGGCACAGCTGGGACTCCATGGGCTGGGAGGGCTTTTCCAGCCTCAGGGATCCAGGGATTCTGTGAATGACACAGCCCTGACCAACTGCTCAGCCACCACACGGGGCAGCATTTTGCAAAGCTCAGGAGCTGGGTACCACATTGTTTTAAGTGATGGTTTTATAGGAAATAATTTGAGAGAAGTAGGAGCTGGAGTTTTCAATTGTGATGGTGCCGGCCGATAGCGTGGCAATAATGAATAAATATGTGAGGAGAGAGAGTAAATTGAGATGTCCTTTGGGGTATGAGAACACCAAATCGGTGACTTAAACTGGGGCTTTAGCAGAAGATGCTAAATCATGCAGAGTCACGTTCCTGCTTTCAGCGGAGCCAAACTCATTAGAGGAGTTACTTTAACTGAAACGTCACGATATGGAATTGCTTTGTGGTTTTATTTCATTTGAATGGAAGGAGAGTTGGGTTTGGTGGAGAGGATGAGTTAAAAATGTTGGAATTTCCTTGAGGATTCTGGTGATGCTGAGCCCTGAAGGAGCTGCAGTATTGATGGAGTGTGGAGTTTGGAGTTTGGGCAAGGCTCTCAGGCACAGCGTGGGATTCTTGGGGCTGTCCTGTGCAAGGCCAGGAGCTGGATTTGATGCTCCTTGAGGCAAGGAGGGGACGTAGGAGGAAGCAGAAGGATTTGTGTGGGAGCAGAGGGAGCGGCAAAGGGAAAATGCTGCCTGAACACAGGGACAGAGAGCACGGGAGCAGGACGGACCAGGAGGGACAAAGTCAGGCTCTGACCACCAAATTGAGCCAGGGCCCAGCTGCAGACCCAGAGCATTGCTGGGCATTCCCTGAGCAGCTGTGGCTGCCCCTGCACCCCTGGCAGTGCCCAAGGCCAGCTTGGACGGGGCTTGGAGCAGACTGGCACAGTGGGAGGTGTCCCTGCCCACGGCAGGGGCTGGGATGAGCTTTACGATCCCTTACAACCCAAACCATCCATGATTCCATGATTTCACATTCCTAGAGATATAAAGATAATTACAGAACCACGTGGTGGTTTTTCCTGTATTTAGGAGGAATTAATTGACTGGGTGGGGATTGGTCACAGGTTGTACTCCACGATCTTGGAGGTCTTTTCCCACCTGGATGAGTCTATGACAGGACCTTGTTACACCTGGTTTTTATCTCCCTGTCAGAGGATTTTAAAACCAATTCTCCCTTCCCTGGATTATTTCCATGTTTGATCCAGCCAGGTAGAGCTGTTTGTCACCTCTGGCCCTGCCCTGGCCCTGCTGGACTCCCAGCTGTGAGCAGGGGTTTGCTCTGGGGGCTGGGGCTGAGGCAACAATTCTGTCTCCTTCATCTTTTAAACCCCAAAAACCCCTTTGGGAATGAAGTGGGAGTGGGAGTTTCACAACTGAAATCCTGCAGCTGCTCCCCAGTAGCTGGGAATGATGTGTTAAACATGAACACGAGCCCCATGTCCCCGTGGTGCTGGTGTAGCAGTGAAGCTGCCTTATGTTTTCAGCTGCAGGAGCTGGGGCTGGTGGTGCTTCACCAGCGGCTGCTCTGGCAGCTCCCAAATCCAGCAGCTGGGATGGATGGGCTCAATGCAAGCAGAGCCTGGAGAGCTGATCCTGCTCCCCACAGCTCCAGGGGATCCTGGGACAGATGCACTCAGTGCAAGCAGAGCTGATCCTGCTCCCCACAGCTCCAGGGGACCCTGGGACAGATGGGCTCAGTGCAAGCAGAGCTGATCCTGCTGCCCCACAGCTCCAGGGGATCCTGGGACAGATGGGCTCAGTGCAAGCAGAGCCTGGAGAGCTGATCCCACTGCCCCACAGCTCCAGGGGATCCTGGGACAGATGCACTCAGTGCAAGCAGAGCCTGGAGAGCTGATCCTGCTGCCCCACAGCTCCGGGACAAGCTTCCAGCTTCTTTGGATATCATGTATTTCAGAGAGGCTGCATAAAACCTGAGGTCCCCCTCAGGTCATTATTTGATATAAAAAAGGTTTTATGTGGATTAAATCAGCCCTTGTGTCGGTGCTGCTCTGAACACTTTGCTGTTTGCTTCTCTTCGCCCTCCCTCGATCAGTGACAGCCCACGATGAGCTTGTGCAGCCTTTAGGGGCTCATTTAGATCTAAATGCCACTGAAAAATACTCCGTGCTGATTCCTGCCTGGTTCTGCCAACGGCAGGAGTGTGGGATGGAGCCCAGCTGCAGCTCAGCTCGGCTCACCTGCCAAGGCACAAAGGCTGCTCCGCGCACTTGTGAGGCAGGAGCGAGGCAAAGCGCTCCTGAACCCCGGCAAATGACAGCTCTCCCTCCCAGCTGGATGCAGATGGACTTTGGAAAGGTTCTTGGAAATCTGCTGCGGAAGCGCTTTTGGAATGCAGAATTATCCATGCCTGAAGAGCAGCTGGGTCCGTGGCTGGGCTGGAATGTTGCAGGAGGCGAGAGCAGTGCTCGTGGTGGAAGCACCGAGTAAAACTCACCTGGGAGCACTCAAAGCGTCGTTGATGCTGTCCCAGTGTCCAAAAATCATTAGTTCAGCCTCATTTCTGCAGCCTGGCAGGGAACCACAGGCTCACACGGATCTGGCACATTTTTAGATGGGGAGACTGGAAAAGAGTTTCCAACGAGGATGTTTGGGAAGAACTTGTGGGAATGAATTGTTGGTACACACCAGTGACCCAGGAGTTTTTATGGGGTTTGTTTCCTGTGTTACTTATTGCTGCTCTGCTCGTTTGAGGTGTGTCAGAGATTCCTCAGCTTTGCTTTGGAGCAGCTTCCCGGGTGTTTGCAGTCCCCTCAAGCAAAGCCCAGAAGCTGAAAGATCCAAAAGCCTTGGCAGGGATTATTTCGCTGGTTCTTACAAGCCGAGGATGCCTTAGAGGCAGCTGCACTTCGGTGTTTTCTGTGCACCGCAGCTCATCTCTGGGGGGCTGGAGGAGAGGAGGGAAAAGGGATCTTGCAGGAGACTGAGGCAGCACTGAAATCAATTTTCTTTGCTCTTTTTGGCCACCCTGGCAGCCTGTGCTGCTTTGTCCAAGGAAAGATGCTTTTCCTTCTTTCACCTGGTCAGCTCTTTAGGTACCTCAGTCACAATAATAAGATTTTATACTTTGATTCTGTGAGGTGTCACAAGAATTACCACCGAGGAGTAAACCCTGCTCTGAGCTCCTGGAATCCACAAAGAAAAAAAGTAACTGGAGCTGGATTCCAGGTCTAGAATCGCAAAGATGGAAGGTTTTACATTACATGGGGATAGAATATTTCCCCTCTGGAAGGTGAGTGTGAATATCGACAGTGTGTGATGATCACTGCCCTTACAAAGAGGGTTTGAGCCACACCCAAACAGGGTTTAGAAAAGCAGTTAAAAATTGGGATATGAAGGGGAAAGGAGTCTAATGGCAGAGCCTAACCCAGGCTCTGTCGGAGTTTGCTCCATGGGCGGCTTTTCCATCAGGCTGGAGGTGCAGGAATGGTGGATTCGGGAACACCAGAGCCCCTGTGCCGGGAATATTCCTGAATCGAGCAGAAGGACTGGGATTTTCCCATGGGAACGGGTCTGGCAGGGCCTTCCCACATGGCACAGCTGCTGCTGGGGGCGTTCAGTGAGAATCCCAACGGGAGGGTGAGGCAACCTCTGCAGCCCGGGGAGCCCTTTGCTGCAGCCAGCGCTGGGAATTGGATCCACGGGTGGGATGGGAAGGAGCTCAGGGATGCCACATCCCATCCATCTGCCAGAATCAGGCCGGGAGCTGAACTGCAGGAAGCTGTTCAGTGGTGACGGTGCTAACGCTGGCCTGCGCATCTGCAGGATGTTTAATTTGCTCTGTGCTTCATGGAATAAAAAACTTCCATCGCTCTATACTCCAAGCATTCACCCTTTGCTAAATAAATCAGCTCAGAGCCCTGCCAGCAAGTTAAACAAGTGGGGGTTGAGCAAATTGCAAGGCAAACTTTGCACAGGCTCAGCCACCTCACCCGAACGGGCCTGACACGACAGAAGTGAGCATTATGCAAATGATGTTTAATTTGAATTGGAGAGAGCCGGTGCAGCTGAGCCAACACCTGATCCCACGTGCACGGATAAAATCAGGATCTTCTTTCCAGAACCAAACTGGTGGCAGCCAGGGACAGGGCTGGTTATGGGCTCAGCAGGGCAAGGTCACTTCCACACGAAATCCTGCTTTTCATGCCGCCTTCTTCCCTGGAGGGTGGAGCTGCACTGGGAAAGTCTGCCTGGGAATCCCATTTGGTACTGCAGCCAGAAACATTAAGGATCTGGTTAAGAAGACAGAGATTTGACTCTTCATGTAATTTCCTTTCTTTCCTTTCCTTTTTTCCATTCTTTCTCTACCAATGCATTGGATCCCGGGGTGGCTGAGGCTGGAGGGAGCTGAGCGGGCAGCCGGTGGCACCTCCCTGCTCCAGCAGGGCCATGGCAGAGCCCAGGGCACAGCAGGGTGTGCACACAGCTCTGGGACAGCCCCAGGGAGGAGACCCCCCAGGCTCTGGGCACAATCTGGGCAGGGCTGGGCACTGGCCAGGGCAGAAGTTCTGCCTCCTGTGCAGGGCAATTGCTGGGCTCAGGCCCTGCCCGTCCCTCTGGGGCCATTGCTGGGCCCCGGGGCAGAGCCTGGGCCCTGCTGGGCCCCTCCCTGCACACAGGGACCCCCAGGGCTGAGGGCCCCTCTCAGCTGGGGCTCCTCTCGAGGCTGAGCAGCCCCAGCTCCCTCAGCCGCTCCTGGGCACCGAGATGCTCCAGGCCCTGGCTCAGCTCCGGGAGCTCCCTGGCCCTGCTGGGCTGAGGCTCCCGAGCTGGACCCAGCCCTGCAGAGGAGCTCCCGGGCTGGGCACAGGGGCAGGAGCCCTCCCTGCCCTGCTGGGAATGCTCTGCCCAGTGCCCGGGATCCCCTCGGCCTCCTGGCCCCCAGGACACTCTGCTGCCTCAGGGACAGCATTTGAAATATTTGGGGTCTCTTCAGATTTCAGTTCCATTTACAAAGGCGTGGTTTGATTCCCATCAGCTGGACCATCAAACAGGCAGAATATGACTTGGGCCATATCAGAAATAATTTGGGGTTTAATTTTTTTCCTCCCCTAAAGATACAGCTCCTGAGCCCTTTTTAAAGAGCCTGCATTGCACGAGGAACTCACATCACTGGCACCTGTGCGATGCTGAAATTATGCTGGCACTGAGAGGAGCTGGGAAAACCAGCTCGGAGAGGAGGCCATTTATCACTTGCAAATGTGGTTTTAATGAACTGGATATCATCATTTCCAGCAATCTTTCTGGATGATACAGTTCTGAAAGAGGGAAGCAGATGTTGGTGGAGATTACGGCACAGTGGAATCTGGCTGGCATCAGATCCATGGTTTTTGCTGGATGGTTTTCCCCTTGCAGAAGGATGGAGATGTTTACTGCTCACTGGGCTGGAGCAGGAATGCTTTAATAAAGCCGAATTAACAGCGGGGTTTTGTGTTGAACCTCTGGTGTTTTGTGTTGAACCTCTCAGGGGAGACAACACCGGTGGAGCTCCCCTGGGCCAGGCCAGGATTGGGAGGAGGACAGGCTTAGGGATGCTTGCAATTAACACAGGAAATTAATTAGGTGTTGAGGCCGCTGAGCCAGGGCTTTGTGTGACCATTGAGGAGTTTACAGACACCGGGACTGGATCAGCTGTTAAGTATTTGCACGGCATCGGGGATAATTAAAATAGATAAGGCAAGTGCAGAGCTGCTGTTAATGAGCTCCTCTTCATTCCCTCTTTGTGACGCCTGTGGGTGTTTAATGGGATCAAAACCTGTGGAATTGAGGTGTGGTGTGGGTCCCTATTGCTTGTCCCGGGCAGGGAAGGGAGCTGGGCAGGGGCTGGAGCCCCAGGAGCGGCTGAGGGAGCTGGGCAAGGGGCTGAGCCTGGAGCAAAGGAGGCTCAGGGGGCCCTTCTGGCTCTGCACAACTCCCTGCCAGGAGGGGCAGCCGGGGGGGTCGGGCTCTGCTCCCAGGGCACAGGGACAGGACAGGGGGAAACGGCCTCAGGCTGGGCCAGGGGAGGCTCAGCTTGGCCAGCAGCAGGAATTTCCCCATGGAAAGGGTGCTCAGGCCTTGGCAGGGGCTGCCCAGGGAGCTTTGGAGTGCCCAGCCCTGCAGGTGTCCCAGGAAGGGCTGGAGGTGGCACTCAGAGCTCTGGGCTGGGGACAAGGTGGGCATGGGCACAGCTGGGGCTCCATGGGCTGGGAGGGCTTTTCCAGGGATCCTGGGATTATCCAGTTTTAGCATTCTGGGATGTCTAAGGGATTTATTTTAACTCTCTTATCCCCACACCCATTGTACACGATCTCCCCAATGCCAGGAGATGTCACAAATTATTCCAGAATATTCCATCTTCCCTTCTCCTGCCTCTTTCAGGTAATACAGCCAAGGTGTTCATTGAGGTGAAGGATGAAAACGACCACGCGCCCGTGTTTACCAAAAAAATGTACATTGGAGGGGTGTCTGAAGATGCCAAAATGTTTTCTTCTGTGCTGAAAGTCAAGGTAAGGCTGAAGTTTTCAAAATAACCTTCACTTGCAGAGGGAAAATTTGTTCTCCGTGGTTTGATTTTTTACAGGAGATTTTGATATTTTATGTCTTCTGAAGCTGCTTGCTGGTTGATGTTAGCACAAGGATGATTTTGAGTTAAAACCCGGTTTTATTTCTACTCCATTTTTGTTTCTCAATGCCGGTTTGTGGCTCTCATTTTAGATCTGTTAATATTTAAACATTTCTTGTGTGTTCAATATTCATTGTCACCTGAAGTTTTCTATTTTGGCAGCAGCTTGTTCAGGCTTTGAAAGGGAAAAACCAGCAAGTTCAGGTCTGCACTGGGAGGAAAGTGAAAATAAAATTAAATATCCATAGGGTTGGTTTGTTTTGTTTCATTTTAAGAGAGAGAAAATTAATGGAAATATAATATACAGACTACAATTAGCATCAGACATTAATAGCTTAGAGTAAAAGCCCTTTGTTTTCAATAAAACAAATAAATGATGTGTTTAGAGCACCAGGAATGAAAAAAAGAAGATCAGAGCTTATTGAAGTTGTTCCTAGTTGGGGTTTTTTTTTTGTTTCATGGCAGTCCTTCCCAAAATAAGGCCAGAAATGGCAGGGAAGTGGGGAATTGGGAAGTTTCATCAAGAATAGGAATCAAAAAATGGTGGGGAATCCAGAAATTGTGTCAAATCCAGGGACTTTGAAATCACAGAATTTTTAAGGATGAAAAAAGCCTTTGAGGTCATCGAGTCCAACCACGGTCACCACCAGCAATGTCCCCAAGTGCCACTTGTGCACATTTTGGGACATTTCCAGGGATGGTGACGCCACCACTGCCCCGGGCAATGCTTGACCACCCTTGCCATGAAGAAATTTTCCTGAATATCCAATCCAAACCTCCTCTGGAGGCCGTTTCCTGTCATCCTGTCCCTCGATTGATCCCAAACGGGCTCCGTCCTCCTCCCAGGGCATTGCGGAGAGCAGATAACAGGAAAAACGAAGTGGAGCAGCTAAAAAATTCTGGAAGGCGAAGTTAATTAGGGAAAGGCAAGTTTTGTGTCTGAAAGCAAACGAAGCACGAGGCACAAATGTGAAATGGAGTTTGGAGTCATCACACAAACGTGACCAGGCTGTGCAATCCTCCCCGGTTTCCAAGAGGAGATTTTTGGCCCAGGTTTTGGTGTGGCAGTCAGGGGGATGAGAAATGGGTGGGAAGGAGCTCAGGGGAGTTTGGGGGTGAAGAGGGGAATCTGCTTGGGCCCTTTGGGATCGTTTCACTCTGAACAGGTGCTCGGACCACACAGGAGGCCCGAAAGAAATGCCAATTTTATGTCTTTGAGCTCTTTCTGTGCCAGCCCTCCCTGATTTTGCTGGCACAAAAAGCCAGCCTAAGCCAGGCGCTGGGATTAGTGGATGGCATTAAACATAATTGTGTGTTTAGTGCAAGTAAAATTAGAAATAATTAAGAAGTGCTCTTGTTGCAGAGGATCAGGCTGGAATTTATTGTTGTAGCGCTGAGCATTTGCAGCAGCCAGTGCTCGTTGCCTTTTTTCCTGGCCTTTAAAAAGCAAAAGTAATTGCTCTGTTAGTTAAACACAATCCCCGTTCCAGCCTGGTTTAAGAATAATTAATCAAATGAATGTCTGGTCTTGAGGAGCAGAATGAAATGAGCAGCTCTCCAAGTTGAAATTTAGGGGAACATTAATAAAGCACACGCAGAGCTTGCACGGCAGGAATTATTCAGGTTTGGATTCCAGGGGGGAATCCAGGTTCTTAGGAGGAGTTTTTCAGGCATTTGCTTTCATCTCCTGCATTCATTAGGAGGTGCTCACTTGCTTTCTCATCATCAGGGTAATTCTGAGAAGAGCCATTTTCTCAGTGAATTCTCATTATTGCGGCGCTGCCAACAGCCCTGATGAGCCTCAAATGTGGGATATCGGGATCATGGAATGGGTTGGGCTGGAAGGACCTCAAATCCCATCCATTCCCACCCCTCCTGCCATGGCAGGGACACCTCCCACTGTCCCAGGCTCCTCCAGCCCGGCCTTGGGCACTGCCAGGGATCCAGGGGCAGCCCCAGCTTCTCTGGGCACCCTGGGCCAGGGCCTGCCCACCCTGCCAGGGAACAATTCCTGATATCCCAATATCCCATCCATCGCTGCCCTCTGGCACTGGGAAGCCATTCCCTGGCTCCTGGCCCTCCAGCCCTTGTCCCCAGTCCCTCTCCAGCTCTCCTGGAGCCCCTTCAGGCCCTGGCAGGGCTCTAAAACCTTACCACGGCTTCTCTTGTCCAGGCTGGACAATCCCAACTCTCACATGACCCAGTGCAAAACTACAACTTCCAAATCGAACAAAACCCACCCTAAACCCTCCACAATTAGTTCTTCTTTAACAGGACATAATAACTGATGCGGCTAATTGAGGACTGCAGTGATTAATTATTAATTGAGTGTTGATGTAAATCACTTTTGATTCAATTCATCACAAACACAGCATTGAACATTTGGATGTTTGGTTTCAGTTGCTTCAGTCGTGCTCTGCTCTGGCCTGAACAAAATTTCACAAATCATAAAAAATAAGCAAACAACCCCCTCCAAAAAAAAAAAAAAAAATCAAAATTCAAAAAAAAATAGGAAGAAAAGAAAACTAATCCTAAGTCCCTAATCTCCCACAAAAAATGGACTTTAGGGACAAACAGACCAATAAAATATTTAAATATTTTAAATAAACTTTATTTAAAATATTTAAATAAGTATGAGCTATATAAAAATAAAAATTTCTCTCACCATCCAAAGAGTTGCTATGGGCCGAGGCCAATCCTGTGGAGCTTCTCTCAGGTCACGGGGTTTGCTGCCAGCAGCATCCCCTTAAATAAATGAATTGGAATAGAAAAGCCTTTGTGAGGAGGGTGATGAGCTGCCTCGCTCCAGATTTGTAGAAATATTCCTCTAAGCAGATAAAAAGGAAGCTTAAGCTCAGCACAAGGCCACAAATCATTCTCCAAAAGTCGTTTTTAATCAGAATTAATCTGGGGAGTGATAAAGCACTTGAATTACTCTCCGTGGATCTGATTGGATTCAGAGCGGTGGCCTCTGAAAGCTGGGAGGTACTGGTGCTCCAAGAAGAAAATAAAAGGGATCTATTGGAATAAAAGGGCATTTTTTAGCCAAGGGTTTGCTCCTTGCTGCTTGAAGTCCCCTTCTCTGCAATTCTCTTTTTTTCCCCCAGAATTTCCAACGTATTTGAGAGCCCATTTCCTTAATTAGAGACCTCTTTGTGATTTCATTAGGAATATATTAATTAAAACCCGATGTAACACTCACAGCCTCTAATTGATGAATTCTGTGCTTTGCTTGGCGTTTCCTTGTGTTAGAATTATTTTGCTTTTCACTGGGATTTCATGGAACCCCTCAGAACTCCACTCAGGCTTCCTTTAGCCACAACACTTGGTAGATAAACAAATTATTTTCAATCTGCTCCAGGAGACAAACCCACAAACAACAGAATCTTTTGGGGAATTACCAGCAGGAATTGGCTTTTCCCTATAACGGGGTGTTATTAACCCTTGCTTTTTAAATATGAAACGAATTAACCTCTGCCTTGCTCGCTTTCTTTAGTAAATTATTGAATTATTAAGGATTTAAATGAGGAAATAGCAGGGGTCCTAATCCCAGCGAAGAAAGAGAATTTTCTGAATTACTCCTCAGTTTACAAAGGCGTTTTCATCCTGAAAATGTTTGCTGGGAAGGAATCTTGCCCAAACAATGCCGGTGAATCCCAGGCTCTGGAATTGGCTGTGTTTGATGGAAATGCCTCGATTCTCACAATAGTTTTGTTCCAACCCTTTCCTGTGCTTTTCACCCCTTTCTGCGCAGCTTTTGGATGGATTTTTATCCTTTACTCCCTTGGAATATCCTTTCTTGAGTGTTGAATATCCTTTCTTGCCCTTGGAATATCTCAGCAGGGACACCTCCCACTGTCCCAGGCTGCTCCAAGCCTGGCCTTGGGCACTGCCAGGGATGCAGGGGCAGCCCCAGCTTCTCTGGGAATTCTGTGCCAGGGCCTGCCCACTCTCTGAGTGAAAAATCTTCTCAGAGTTTTGTGCTGGGATTGGGGAGCACCCCAGGGATTGTTCCTGGTCCTCCTGGGTGGGAGAGATGGGATAGGGCTGCGGCAGCGGCAGCGATCCTGACCCAGCTCCCTCTGTGAGGCCACCCCTCCGCTCAGTCCCGGGGCTGGAACCCATCCTGGCAATTCCTGGGATCATCCATATTTATCAGGCCTCCATCAGAGCAGGATTTAGGAGACATCTGTATCTCTTGCCCAGAACAAAAGGCGGGAACGCTGCCGGGATATTAAGATGAAGTGCGGCTCTTTCTCTTCTTTGACAGTCCTAATGCAACTCCTGAGATGTCGTAGATCTCCCCCTAATGAAGTGTCAGAAATATTTACCTTCAGGACAAATTACAGGAATAGCAAACATCCTTTGGGTTAGAGAAGTTCGGGACGTTCCCGGGAGCAGCTCACAAGCTCTCTCTGCTGGCCCTGCCGAGCCGGGCGTCCTCAGGTTTGAAAGGGGGGAATGCAAACAGCAAAGGTCGGATAGTTGAGGCTGGAATGTGTGGTGGCACAGATTCTTTCCCATGGGAATTTCTCTCTTCTTCTTCCTATGTTTTATAAATAAAGATAAAGTTTAGATGTTATTGAAACAGTCTCTGGAAAACATGGGCAGTTCTAGCCTGGCCAGTCGGCCTAGGGGGAGGTTTTGGATTGACCCAATCCGGAGGACCTTTGACAAGGCTATATAAGTTTTATAATTAAATAATAAAGTCAGATTTCAGATTTCACCACTCAACCATCTCGAATTCTTCACTCGGCTAGCGGCTCAACAGCGACAGGAATGTGATGATTTTTCTGTTCGCTCCTCTCGGCACGGAGGTGGGAACAGCCTGGCCTGTGACGTGCTGGGGCTGCCGATGGCCCTGGGGTGGCACCGAGCTCTCAGAAGTGACGGTGCCCTCGGTGCCTCTCTGCCCGCTCGGGGCTCCTGAACCCTGCAGGACTTTACGAGCTGCGAGCTGCCAGTGTCAAAGGCCTCTCTGGCTGGAGTTTGGTGCCTCCAACTCGGCTGCGAGGCTTCGGCAGCTCATTAGCGCTGAGCTCCGGTGCGCTGAGCTTTGTGCAGGAGGCCTGCCTTCATTTAGTGCCTGTGCCTGCAGCGCCAAAGCCTTAATTTGGCTCCAGATCCTGTTTGTTTTGAGTCACACGCGGCTCCGGGCGTGAAATGCTGAAGGTGAAATTGATTTCTGGTGTCAGTGCAAGCAGGGACTATTAAAAGCCGCAGCTTTTATTGTGAGAGCATTTGTTAATATTGAAAATATGATGAGCTTCTGACCCAGCTGAACCAACCTCGTAAATCCAGTTTAACAAAGAAATTGGCTTTTTATTGCAAGGGCGGCGTGCTCCTCCCCAGGGCACTTCCAGGGAACCTTTGGACTTCGCTGGGCACTCACTGGGGAACTTGGCTCGCTCAGGGATGATCCCAAAGGAGCTGGGTCAGACCCCGCTCCCGTGGCTGCTGCTGGGTCCCTTGTGTGCCGTGGGGGTTACAGGAATTCTGGTTTTCCTTTCCCCCAGCTCCATTGCCACCGTGGGTGTGGATAACCCAGAGGGTTTGGCCAGGCAGGACCTGTGTGGGTCGGTCATGGCTTTACCCTGAGCTGTGATGCCTGATTCCCTGGAATCCCAGACTGGTTTGGGTTGGAAAGGACCTTAAATCCCATCCATTCCCACCCCTCCTGCCATGGCAGGGACACCTCCCACTGTCCCAGGCTGCTCCCAGCCCCAATGTCCAGCCTGGCCTTGGGCACTGCCAGGGATCCAGGGGCAGCCCCAGCTTCTCTGGGCACCCTGGGCCAGGGCCTGCCCACCCTGCCAGGGAACAATTCCTGATATCCCAATATCCCATCCATCGCTGCCCTCTGGCACTGGGAAGCCATTCCCTGGCTCCTGGCCCTCCAGGCACAGCTGAGGTGCTGCTTTAACTTTTGTTTTTGTTTCTCACCATCCAAACATGAACCTGGGGTTTCTCTCCAGTCACTTCCCTGTGCTCAGGTTGGAAAATAGGAGAAGTTTCCTCGTGAAGGAGCGGCTGAGCACTGGAAGGGGCTGCCCAGGGAATGGCAGAGCCTCCAGCCCTGGAAGTGTTCAAGGAATGAGTGGATGTGCTTTAATGGGCAAGGTGATGATCGAAGGTTGGACTGGGTGATCTTGGAGGTGTTTTCCAACTGTAAAAATTCCCTGATTCTATGGCATAGCACGATTTTACATTCATTCCTTCCTTCTGCAATTGATTTATGTGGAAAGCCAATAATTTTCCTGCCTCTCCACCTGTCGAGCTCCCATCTGCTGGCTCCAGGATGTTTTGGGGTTGTATTTCCCCGTGCCAGTTGGAGAGCTGGAATGCTCTGGAAAAGCCCACTGAAATCTTTCTTTGTTTAACTGACAGAAGAGGGTAAATTCCGGAAAGCTTTTAACCTTCCCATCTTTCCTAAAATCGCTAATAAAGGGGTTTGGGCTCACCCAGGAGGCAGCAATCTCGATTTTAAAAGCGTTGAAAAAAGCTACGGAGCTGGAGAACAGAACCAACTTAACACATTTTATATTCCTGCTTTTGGTAGCCGAGCCAGGTGAAACTGTGTGAATTTAGAAGACAGCAAAATATTGAGAGAGAGTGGGAATCAAAGCAGTTGTGTGTCCGTGACGAGTGACAGCCGGTGTCATTCCAGGAGCTCAGCTTTTGGGCAGCTCTGATTGAAACCTCTTTGCTGTTTCCAGCTAAACCAGGCTGGATATTATCCTGTAAGGGCTGGATGGTTTATTTGGGAATTGGAGCTGATAGGAGTTGGAGTAGCATAGAGCGCATGCAGCTTTGAGTACCTGGGTCACTCATCCAGTGCTGGAATTCCCTGGAAAATTATCTGAAAGTGAAAAAAACCAGAAGGGACAATTTCCACCATATAGAACTTGTCCAGTGCTGGAGAGGGAACAATTAATGATGATTAACGGCCCCCTGTTGGAGGCTTAATGACCTTGCACAGATAATTCTCTTCCCGCAGCTGTGGTGTCTCATAAACAGCTCCGCTCCCTGTGAGCAGGGACGGGACCCCAGGGAAGGGCTGGAGCTGGGTCGGGCTGGAGATCAGGGAAAGGTTCTTCCCCAGAGGGTGCTGGCACTGCCCAGGCTCCCCAGGAAATGGTCCCGGCCCCGAGGCTGCCAGAGCTCCAGGAGCGTTTGGACAGCGCTGCCAGGGGTGCCCAGGGTGGGATTGTTGGGATCAGGAGCTGGATCTGTGATCCCTGGGGGTCCCTTCCAGCTCAGGATATTCCATGATTCCATGAACTCTTCATGCTGACACAAACCCTTACTGCTTTTCCTTCTTAAGTCATGGCACAGCTTGGATTTTCCACGGATTTTCGAAGTTCAGGCTGGTTTTTATTCTGGCATTAGTTTAGGCCACAGGCCTCGGGAGCTGTGCCAATGTTTCCATAAAACCTGCTGGTAGATCCTGAGGTGTCCCCGCTGCTGAGGCTGTGCCCAAGGCTAACGAGTGCTCAGGCATTAATTAACTCCCACCTCGCTGATCCCTGGAAGAGCACGGGAAAGCTCCGTAAGGGTCCTCGGAAACGCCTCCCTCTGGATACAGCTGGAACAGGAGCACGAGGAACAGGGCTGGAGAGGCCAGGAGGGGCTGCACGGGGCTGCCAGGGGCAGAGAAGGTGGAAGGACAATTCTGGGGCTGCCTGGTCGCTGCCAGCTCTGCACCCTGAGCCCGTTCAGCAGCGGTGCCAGGGCCGCTCTGCATCCTGCACAGCAGGTCCCTGTGCACCACTGCAGGATTGTCACTCAACCCTCCCTTATTTTAAGAAGAATTGTTTAATTGCTCCAAAAACACCTGTGCTCCCTCAGAATATCTCTAAGATGAAGGACATTTTTATGTAAGTCCGTGCACAAGTTGCTGAGATGGTTTTTTCTTTGATATTTCCTTTTCAACGAGAATTTGGCAGCGGAGGTTTCTCAGAATTAAGCAGTTCTTAGGTATTGTTGCAGACTTGAAAGCCAACTTATTTTTTTTTTTACTTTTTAAAATATTTTTTTCTTTCTTTTGGAGCAGTTCAGTGCCAACAGAGGAGGGAGAAATTGCTGGGAAAGCAAAACCGAGCGCAGCAAAGTTAAATGAAGCATTCAAAGCACCGGCCGTATCTGTGCTCTGGCATCCAACATTTTAAATGTCAGAGGGGCAGAAATTGGCCGGGCCACGATGAAACTTTATTAAAAGGACGAGGTTAACGACTCCCTCCGTGCATATTGACCCTGTTTGTTGTGTTTCCCGCGCCAGGCCGACGACAAGGACACGGGGAATTACAGCGCCATGCAGTACCGCCTCATCATCCCCCCCATCAAGGACGGCAAGGAGGGGTTCGTCATCGAGGCCTACACGGGGCTGATCAAAACCGCCATGCTCTTCAAGAACATGAGGAGATCCTACTTCAAGTTCCAGGTCATCGCCACCGACGACTACGGCAAAGGGCTGAGCAGCAAGGCCGAAGTGCTCGTGAGTATCTGCCGGGGGTTGGTTTTGTCCTGGGGTGATTTTCTGCTCTGTATCCCCTGGGCTGATTTTCTGCTCTGTGTTTCCCCATCATCTGCTCATGCCCCGCAATGGCTTCTGGAACCTTGAGCTGGCACAGAGCAGTAGCCAGAGAAAGCACTGGCACGGTTTGGTTTTATCTCTTTAAGATAAAGCCCAAGCGGTTTTTTTGGGTTTTTTATCCTTTTTTTCCCCAGTAGTCTGTTCAGCTGTGAGTTAGGATGGAGGGGGATTTTTTTCCTTCTCGCTGGGATTACAGTTTTTTGGGGGTTTTTTCCCCCCATTTTTGGACTGTTTGGTTTGGGTTTTTTCCCGTTGGGAAAATCAGCCATTCTCTGGGGGAGACAGTGACAGGACCCTCATCAGGAGCTGCCAGACCCCCGGCCCAGCTGGGCCGAACCCTCGGGAGGAGCTGAACCAGAGAAAGGAGAGACTCTGAAATCCCCCATCTTTCCCCACAGCAGAGGTTTATTATCGAACATTATTCATTTTTTCTTCGTGCCTGCATGCACCTTGCTTGTTGAATAAACAGCTTTTTTCACCTTCCTCCAAGAAGATTACTTTCGAATTTTTGGCTTGCGGAGAGGAGCTGAAATTCTGCCTTCTAGAGGAGACACCTTTTCAGGAATCTCCTCCAAAATTTGTCTCAAACCAGGACAGTTGTTATTATGGAATAATCCCTGAGGAAATTCAAACATGGCAGGAAGTTTAATTCCAGGCAGGCCTAGAGAAAAGCTGTAAATTGCTTGTGCTTAGGTTTTAGAAGGTACTGGAACAAAGCTTTTGGGTTCTTGAACCTAAAGATTTTGTGACTTGTTGGAGAGAGCCCAGAGGAGGCTCCAGGAGGAGCAGAGGGATGGAGCAGCTCTGCTGGGAGGAAAGGCTGCGAGAGCTGGGATTGTTCACCTGGAGAGGAGAAGCTCTGGGGTGACCTCAGTGTGGCCTTGCAGGGCCTGGAGGAGCTGCAGGAACCATGGAGAGAGACTCTTTCCAGGGGCTGGAGGGCCAGGAGCCAGGGAATGGCTTCCCCGTGCCAGAGGGCAGCGATGGATGGGATATTGGGCAGGAATTGTTCCCTGGCAGGGTGGGCAGGCCCTGGCCCAGGGTGCCCAGAGAAGCTGGGGCTGCCCCTGGATCCCTGGCAGTGCCCAAGGCCAGGCTGGACATTGGGGCTGGGAGCACCTGGGACAGTGGGAGGTGTCCCTGCAGGAGGCTGGAATGAGCTGGGCTCTGAGGTCGCTTCCACCAAGGCCGTTCTGGGATCCTCTGATTTTGTGCACCGAGCGTGATCCGTATACCAAGACCCCTTCCCATGATTTTAACAGGATTTTCCCGCTGTGGGGCTGGGGGCTTGGGCTCTCAGGTTTTCTTTCTTCCAAAACCAGCTCAAAAAGTGCACAGAGAACAGGGAAATTAATTTAATTACTCCCACGCTAAAGGATAAGATGCGGGAGAAGGAGATAGGACTGCACTGGGAGGAGGTCTCAGGAGAAGAGGCAGGAGACTCCTGTGGCTTGACCGTTTTGCTTCCCTGTGATGGAATCTTCCTTCTCAGCATCTGTGAGACGGAAGAGATTAAAAAATTACGTTTTAAAACAAGTTTGCTGCAAGGAAGCACCGAAAGGTGCTGAGGAAGTGCAGAAAGTGGGTGTTCACTCCCATTTTTTATATCATGGATCTCATCTTTATGGTGTCACAGATCGCATTTCTATGGTGTCACAGATCTCATTTTTATGGTGTCATGGATCACATTTTTATGATGTCATGGATTTCATTTTTATGATGTCACAGATCTCATTTTTATGGTGTCATGGATCTCATTTTTTTGGTGTTATGGATCTCATTTTTATGGTGTCATGGATCTCATTTTTATGATGTCACAGATCTCATTTTTATGATGTCACGGATCGCAGTTTTATGATGTCATGGATCTCATTTTTATGATGTCACGGATCGCATTTTTATGATGTCACAGATCTCATCTTTATGGTGTCACGGATCTCATTTTTATGATGTCACAGATCTCATTTTTATGATGTCCCTGATCTCATTTTTATGATGTCCCTGATCTCATTTTTATGATGTCATGGATCTCATCTTTATAATATCATGGATATCGTCTTTAATCAAATGTTTTTTTGGGTTTAAGGGAGGTTCAAGGCACCTCCTCGTTCAGGTCCCAGCTCCTCCAAGGAGTCCGTTGGTGCCGTGTCATGATCCAGACCCTTTGTAGGCTCTGCCTTGCTGGATTTAAACCTTGGGAGGTGCCTAAGGAGCGAAGTTTGGGATCAAAGGGATGTCACTCATGGGCTGGAGGTTACCAACAATTTCCTGCTTTGCTGCTGCCTTTACAAATGGGGATAACAAGCAAGTTAATGTTGCCATGGAAACCTCAAATGTCGCTTGATTTTTGTCCAACAGCCGGTCATGAACGCGGGTTTATCCCTGGCTTTGTGCGTGAACAAGGGACGCTAATTGTGATTTATTCAATATTAAAAGAATTCCTGCCGTTCGCACTTCCTGGGTGCTCGGTGGTTGCTGCAATTGGCTAATGTAATTAATTCTATTAAATTAATCATCGCTTCCCAGTTCCGTTGCGTGATTTGAGTCTCAGCTTCATTTGGAGCTCATTACGATTCCGTGTTGCTCGCGCAGAAGCCGGTGCGTGCTGATCAGGGCATCTGATGACATTTCAAGCACATTTAAATATTTAAAGTTGAATTAAGCTTCAAAGCCGGTGAATCGCTGTTTGATGTGGAAGCACATCCCGGCTTTTCTGCTGCTCTGCTTCCAGGGCTCCTCTTTGGAAAATCAGGCCTTGTTTATTTCTTTTGGAATCATCTAACCCTTGATTTTTAAATTGATCCGCTCTAACTTTGGCCTAGTGTTCCAATTTTTCCTGCAGAATCCTCTACAGGATTGGAGTGACGTAGGGTTCGTAGTAAAAAATACCAATTGCCAGGGATTTGGTCTGAGGTCACTCCATACCTCAGTGGAAAACTGGGATTTAATTTTATTCCACCAAAGCACACCAGTATTGAGTGGATTAGAAGCATTTTTTCCTGGCTTTTTTTTAAGGAAAACGCTCCGTTGTGCAGTTTTAGGGTAGACGGAGAAGTTAAAACAATTGGAGATTAAAATAAAACCTCTCACCAATGGCTCTGATGTAAATGAACGATTTCCCTGCTGATTTTCTCACAAAGTAGCACTGATTTCAGGGAATCCGTCCCGTCTCGCCATTTCCCTCGGTGCACATTGCACGGCTCCGAGGGAGGATTTTCCTGGCATCCAAAACACCCAAAATTCTCAGCAGGAATTCTGAATACAGCCCGTGGGAGATCTGGGGTTCCTAAACTGAGAACAGCTTTTGCAGGCCCTGCCTTAAAAATCCCTAACTCTGATGCAGCCCTGGAATTACAATTCCAGTTAAATCTTGGATGTTCAAGGGCTTTGGCTGCAAGGTCTCCCAGCTCTCCTGTTTGGGATTAAAAGGAGAAATCCGGCTACCAGGGCGTGCTGTGGAGGCAGGACAGGAGTTTCCCATTGCTGGTGGATGGATTTTCCTTTGCTTTGCCTGACTGAATTTCCCTCTTTTCTCCCCAGGTCTCCGTGGTCAATCAGCTGGACATGCAGGTGATCGTCTCCAACGTTCCTCCCACGCTCGTGGAGCAGAACAAAGAGCAGCTCATTGGGTAATCCATTGCTTTCCTCTCCAAATATCAACTCTGTAATCCCCAAAACCTCTGGCTCTGGGATCAGATGGATCAGGGAGGGAGGGAGGATTTTATCTGGTCACTGAGGGCCCCCAGAGCCCACACCAGCAGCAGCTCCCGGGGCTCAGGCTGGCACTCCTGGCTGCTTTTTGTAACACAGGGACGATTTTCTCTCCTTGGTGTCACGGAATTGGCCAACGTGGGATGGAAAATGCTGGAGGAAATCGTTTAGAGCCAATCTTTTTCCCTTTATTGTTACTTCAGTCAGCGATGAGCGGCACCTCTCAGAGTCCCACTGTCCAGGTCCATCCTGCCTGTTGTTGTCCATGGAATTTGAAATACCTGGGGGTTGACGGTGCAACCACTCCTTGGGAAAGTCTCTGAGTGCCCCACTGGGCTGGGAAAAAATTCCTGATGGATTTGGGACATGGTCTGCTGTTCTGCTTTTCTCCTTTTTGGATGAGCTGTGAGTTGGCTCTGAGAGACTCAAGTGCCAGAACCACCAAAAGGTGCTCAGGCAATGGGCTGAACTCCCAGGGACTGCGCTTCCTGGAACCAGGAGTAACTTCCTGGAAGGAGGGATTGCCTGGAGTCAGGAATAACTTCCTGAGAAGAGGTATTGCCTAGAAATAGGAATAACTTCCTGAAAGGAGGGATTGCCTAGAAATAGGGAAAAGTTCCTGAGTGGAGGGATTGCCTGGAATCAGGAATAACTTTCTGAGAAGAGGTATTTCCTAAAAATAGGAAAAACTTCCTGGAAGGAGGAATTGCCTGGAGCCAGGAATAACTTCCTGGAAAGAGGAATTGCCTGGAATCAGGAATAACTTCCTGGAAGGAGGGATTGTCTAGAAATAGGAATAACTTCCTGAAAAGAGGGACTGCCTGGAATCAGGAATAACTTCCTGGAAGGAGGGATTGTCTAGAAATAGGAATAACTTCCTGAAAAGAGGGACTGCCTGGAATCAGGAATAACTTCCTGAGAAGAGGTATTGCCTAGAAATAGGAATAAATTCCTGAAAGGAAGGATTGCCTGGAACCAGGAATAACTTCTTAAAAGGAAGGATTGCCTGGAATCAGGAATAACTTCCTGGAAGGAGGGATTGTCTAGAAATAGGAATAACTTCCTGAAAAGAGGGATTGCCTGGAATCAGGAATAACTTCCTGGAAGGAGGGATTGCCTAGAAATAGGGAAAACTTCCTCAAAGGAGGGATTGCCTGGAACCAGGAATAAGTTCCTGAAAGGAAGGATTGCCTGGAACCAGGAATAACTTCCTGAAAGGAGGGATTGCCTGGAACCAGGAATAGCCTCCTCAAAGGAGGTTCTACGGAGGTNCAGGAATAACTTCCTGAGAAGAGGTATTGCCTAGAAATAGGAATAAATTCCTGAAAGGAGGGATTGCCTGGAACCAGGAATAAATTCCTGAAAGGAAGGATTGCCTGGAACCAGGAATAACTTCCTAAACGGAGGGATTGCCTGGAACCAGGAATAGCCTCCTCAAAGGAGGTTCTACGGAGGTGGGGCAGGCTCTTTTCCCAGGTGACAAGGGACAGGGGGAGAGGGGACGGCCTCGGGCTGCAGCAGGGGAGGTTTAGATGGGATTCAGGGAGGATTTCTCCCTGAGAAGGATGGTTTCAGCATTGGAAGGGGCTGTCCAGGCACGTGGTGGAGTCCCCGTCCCTGCGAGGGTTCAACAAAGCTTTGGAATGAGTTTTAAAAGGTTTAAAAAACCCCCACAGTATTTACAGGTTTTGAGTTCTCCAGACCAGCTCGGGAAGCCTTTGCCTCCACAAACACCGTGAGCAGATCAGTGTAGCTGGAGCATTTCTCTTCTAAGAACAAGTTTGTAAGGACAGCCCTTGCCAGAGGAATTACATGATCTTATTTTCAAATTGGCCCTTTCATTCCTGAAAGCATTTGCAGAGAACAAATATCTCAAAAATAACGTTGCCGCTGCGTGCAAAGGTCTGTTTCACAGAGAAATCTGTTTATTTCACTGCTCTCTTCAAATTGCCCATGTTTTCCTCCTAAATGCAAGAGTTCGCCCTCTCCCTGGATTTATACAGGTTCGATATTTCCTGCAGGCCATAAAAACAGAATGAGAATTTGTGATTTTTCGTGTGCAGCCACAGGCAAAAGGAAACCAAATTATTTGGAGCCTCAGACCGAAGTAGTTTTGCCACCTCAAATAACGCACTAATTTATAAAAATTGACTGTGTAATTAATTAAGGGATAAAAAGACTTTATCATCAACCCTGTCCAGTGGGAGATGTCCCTGCCCGTGGCAGGGGAGATGGAACAAGAGGATCCTTCAGGTCCCTTCCCAACCCACACCTTTCCGTGAGCTGTGACCTAAATCAGTCCCTGCAGAGGTTACTCAGCTCTTTCTCCTCTTGTTTTGGCCAATATTAATCCCTGAAAAGAGAACGTTTAGCCCACAGCTGCTGATGGAATGGGAGGGAAGGGGGTACTTGGGTCATTTGTGGAATTGCAGTGATTTTTCACAATAAAATAAATAGTGGTTTCAACAACTTTGGAGGAGAAGTTGTACCAGGTCCTGTAATTTTCACCAGGAGTTATGAGGTGTTAAGAGATTGATAATTCAGTTTTTCCCCACTCAGCACAGCCAGAGATGGGTGGGAGTTAATGGTCCACAGAAAGGGAGCAAAGCAGGGAAGAGAAGATTTAAATCTTCGCTCCTCGGCTTGGGAGTTTTTGAGGGATGCAATGGACTCGTCTTCCCTGACACTTCCAAGAGGATCTTTTGCAGTCATTCCGTGTTTTCCTCCAACTGCTTTAATTTCCTCAAGCTCTTCATATTCTCTGCACATCAGTGTCACATTTGCCATTTCTCTTGCCCACTTTAATTGTGGTTGTGCAAAGGCCGCTTGTGTCTGCTGCAGAGGGGGCAGAGAAAATGGGCTGAGGCTCAGGGGAAAATTCAGAGTGGAAAACCTGGTGGAGATGGACACCAGAGGGTTCTTGAAATCAGGAAGTTTTTGGGAGTGCTTGTTTGTTGGGCAGGGAGCAGCATTTCATGGAATCACAGCACAGCCTCAGCTGGAAGGGACCCACAGGAAACCCACTCCTGAAATTCAAACCACCAAAGTGCTTCCCAGAGCATTCAATTCTTTGGTTTTCATGTGATGGCAACGTAAAGCTCTGCCTAAAGTCAGAACCCCCACGCTGCCAAGAGAGACCTGAGCTTCCCAAACCTGCAGGGAAGGAAGTGTCTTGGGAAGGGAATTCCTCTGTGAACTCCTTTGAGGATGAGATGTCACACCAGTTCCTCTGGACTGGAACTCTGGAGTGGCTTCAAATGAGAGTTTGAGTAAAATACAGAGAATCTCAGGGTGGCTGAGGCTGGAGGGAGCTGAGCGGGCAGCCGGTGGCACCTCCGTGCTCCAGCAGGGCCATGGCAGAGCCCAGGGCACAGCAGGGTGTGCACACAGCTCTGGGACAGCCCCAGGGAGGAGACCCCCCAGGCTCTGGGCACAATCTGGGCAGGGCTGGGCACTGGCCAGGGCAGAAGTTCTGCCTCCTGTGCAGGGCAATTGCTGGGCTCAGGCCCTGCCCGTCCCTCTGGGGCCATTGCTGGGCCCCGGGGCAGAGCCTGGGCCCTGCTGGGCCCCTCCCTGCACACAGGGACCCCCAGGGCTGAGGGCCCCTCTCAGCTGGGGCTCCTCTCGAGGCTGAGCAGCCCCAGCTCCCTCAGCCGCTCCTGGGCACCGAGATGCTCCAGGCCCTGGCTCAGCTCCGGGAGCTCCCTGGCCCTGCTGGGCTGAGGCTCCCGAGCTGGACCCAGCCCTGCAGAGGAGCTCCCGGGCTGGGCACAGGGGCAGGAGCCCTCCCTGCCCTGCTGGGAATGCTCTGCCCAGTGCCCGGGATCCCAGGACCCCCAGGTCCTCCCTGGGCAGCCTCCCAGGGTCTTTCCCCTCACCTGAGCCGTGCTTTTCTCAGTCACTTTGATGCTGTAAAAGAATGGGGCAGTTCCCCAGGTAAGGCAAATCCATGCTGGACCCTCTACCACAATGCAGAAGTGGCCAGGCAGGCTTTTCCCTGGAAATCCAGATGTAAAATCAACGGCTGATCCTCGGAGTTATTGCTGAGGGAGTTTTTTGTAATCTGAACGTTGAATTTCCTGAGTTAATGTTTTGCATATCTGAAGCTGACTGCCATCATTCCTCAGAGGAGCTCTCCTTAATGCACAGAAACTGTGCTGCACTTAAAAGAGTTGTTATAAAGCACAGCAGCAGTAAATCCAGCTGTAAATTATAGATCATAATGTACATTGCATGTTCATTGTGCATCATACATGATTTTATGTCTAATCAGAGGATATGAGACGATAAATTTTACATCTAGGAGCTGGAACACGCAGTCCTCTCTTCAGGGGAGTGTTTCAGGCGTGGATGATTTCCCTGCAGTTGTGTTTTTGCTTCTCCTCACTGCCTGAATTGGTAAAAAATGAACACCTCTCAGCTGCAGGGTATAAATCCCTCGGTCTCGGTACTTTTCCCACAGGAGAAGTCACATTCCAGTGCTCGCTTTATGACTTTTGCCAGGTAATTACTGAATCCAGTCTTAATTACAGCTGACTGCACCGTTTGCCTGTTGGGGTGGTGGCAGTGACCTTGTCCTTGAGCCCTCCCCAGAGGTGGCCCTGGGTTTCCTGCCCTTTGTGAAACATTCCTGAGTCGCAGCTCCGGCTGTAGCTGCCTTGTCCTTTACCCTTCCCCTCCCTGACAGGAACATCTTGGGGTCCCTTTGCTCCTCCACTCCACCTCCCCTCCCCTTTTCTCTGTCACTTCTTCACACTTCATTCCAAATAAAATCGCAGACTTCGAAAAGGAGTAGATTAGATAACAGCAGAATGGATGGAATCAGATTAAATCGCTCCAATCTGATGAAATAAAGAGATTGGAGGGACAAATCAGATTAAATTGCGTCAATCTGCTGAAATAAAGAGATTGGAGGGACATCTGCCACCACCTGGCCGTGTGCTGTTCCATGCCCAGCCGGTCTGGCTGTGCTGGGTGAGTGTCCCTGTGTTCGGAGAGCCCGTTCCCATCCCATTATTAATAATAATAATTAATAACTGAGCAATCAGGATCATTAATAACTGCAGGGCACCTTTATTAAATGGAGTAATAGAGACCACATCTTCCATGATTCCAGCCTTTCTCTTGCTGCTCCCCCCGGCAGCTCCCGGGGCTGCTCTCTCCGTGGATCTCTCCCGAGCTCTCCGATGCCGGGCACGGCTCCCGGGATGAAGCTGTAAATTCCTGCTTTCCCCGGGAATTGCTGACTCTTGCAGGAAAAGCCCTTTTGTGCTGAGATCTGGAGATTGTCCTGGGGTCAGGGGGGAGCTGTCTCCGGGAGTTACTCTTTGGATGAGAGCGATGTTCCCTCTGTGCTGGGACAAACGAGGCTGGAATGAAAGGTCGGAGGGTGTCCCGGGGTTTTGGAGGGCAGGATTTTACGGGATGAGCACAAAGAGCAACTCCAGCAGTGTGTAAGAAAGCAAATTTCCATTCTGGGGCATCATCCAATCTGCTTGTGGTGCTGCTGGGGTGACCTGGTGGGACCTGAACCTTAAAGGCCTTTTCCAGCCTTAATGATTCCTGATTCTCTGCTTTTGTAGGATCAGGATAGGTGGGTGTAAAGGCATTGGCTCTGTGTTGTGTTCTGAATATTGGGGAGGTTATTCTCTGCAGAGGGAACTGGCTCAGTGCTGCTGGACACGTGTGGGGCAGGAAAAGAACCTCTGTGAAAGGCTCTTGTGTAAAAAAGGATGTTTTTAGGCTTGGAATAAACCCCAGGCACCACAGGAAGGGGAGACCCTTCCCTGAGCTCTGTTTCTGTTGTAATGAGGAACCTGGGAGCTGGAGCTCTGCTGTATCCTCACAAATCTATCCCTGACCGCAGCAGAGGGGCTGGAATTGGTCCTTGTCTCTTTGGGAAAGTCCGGCTGAAATTCCAGTGGTTTCCTGGTCAGTTGTGAATCTCACAAAGACTCCACACAGCCGGAATTTGGCTGAGGTGGAGCGGAACTGAGGAGTTAATTAATGCACTTGAAAAGTCTCTCTTGATGCTGACGTGGGGAGCCCTCAGCTCTGCATGGCAAATTTGTATTTTTAAATACCTCAAACATGAATTCATCATCATCATTATTATTATTGTTATTATTGTTATTATTATTGTACCAGGTTATTTTTGAACTAGAATTTTGGCCAAGAATTATGCAGGATATTGAGTCTCCAACGCTGCTCGCTCCAAGGCTTTGGTGGTTGGAGTCCTGAAGGAAACAATGTTTGGGGGATTTTTTTTTTCCCCATTTCCCCAAATATTTTATGTGCTCCAGAAGCACAACAGGTCAGTAAATTCCTGAAGAGCTTCCTGCTGTGATGCCAGGGTGAACCCCTGGATTTGATGCTGTGTTCTCCAAGGGTTTGTCTGCCTGGAAGGGGGTTCAGCACCCTCAGGTGTGGATTTAACACCCGGGCATGGCACTGGGAGCAGGCCAGGAATGCGGTGCCTTATCCCAGATTCTGGGCTCTGATCTGCGGCTTCCAGGGATGGTCTGGGAAATCCCAGTTCTGGAATGTTCTGAAAGTCCCTCTCCAGTACCTGGGATGTGCAGGAAGGCTGGAGATGGGATTGTCACGAGAGCGGGAAGTGCCAGGAGCCAGGGAATGGCTTCCCAGTGCCAGAGGGCAGCGATGGATGGGATCTTGGGCAGGAATTGTTCCCTGGCAGGGTGGGCAGGCCCTGGCCCAGGGTGCCCAGAGAAGCTGGGGCTGCCCCTGGATCACTGGCAGTGCCCAAGGCCAGGCTGAGGTGTTGGATTAAAGGCAAGGAATGGGTGGGGTTAAAAAAAAATATAGTGTAGTATCACTACAAGCCAGTGGCCGCTTCCAGTGGAGTTTTAAAACTCTGCAGTGTTTTCCAGCATCCCAAGTTCAGCTGAAGGATTTTTCAAACAACTCTACAGGGAGCTGCCCTATTTTAAAGTGAATTCTTTAATTGTTGCTTTTTAGACTTCAGTGCGGTTTTATTCTCTGTTTTAACCTAAGCATGCAATTTCTGGGATTCAGGTTGATATTCCTGCCATTTTCCTGGACTCTGTGGGGTTTCCTGCAGTGTCAGTAAAGCCAATGGCTGCAATGTTTCTATTTCCCAGGAGGTCCTGTCACAGAATCCCAGACTGGTTTGGGTTGGAAGGGACCTCAAAGCCCACCCAGTGCCACCCCTGCCATGGCAGGGACACCTCCCACTGTCCCAGGTGCTCCCAGCCCCAATGTCCAGCCTGGCCTTGGGCACTGCCAGGGATCCAGGGGCAGCCCCAGCTTCTCTGGGCACCCTGGGCCAGGGCCTGCCCACCCTGCCAGGGAACAATTCCTGCCCAATATCCCATCCATCGCTGCCCTCTGGCACTGGGAAGCCATTCCCTGGCTCCCGGCCCTCCAGCCCTTGTCCAAACTCTTCTGTTTGTTCTTCAAGGTTAATGTTTTAGACAAAGGTGTTCTCAAAGGCGATGAATTCCAGCGGGATGCCAGGGGTCTCTGAGGAAAGGGAATGTTGTAACCAATCCTAGAAGTGACCCTACATTGGAACCTTCCAGCCTTGTGGGGTATTTCTCTAGTGGGTTCAGCCAGAGTTTTGTGCAAGGAAACAGAACAGGACAGGGGGAAACGGCCTCAGGCTGGGCCAGGGGAGGCTCAGCTTGGCCAGCAGCAGGAATTTCCCCATGGAAAGGGTGCTCAGGCCTTGGCAGGGGCTGCCCAGGGAGCTTTGGAGTGCCCAGCCCTGCAGGTGTCCCAGGAAGGGCTGGAGGTGGCACTCAGAGCTCTGGGCTGGGGACAGGGTGGGCATCAGGCACAGGGTGGATCCTGGGATTCCATGAAAAGCATCTCCTGCAGCAAGAGGAGATAATTAAACGCCAATTAGGGAGGCAAATCCTTCACATCTCTGTTCTGCCTGAGCCCTTGTGCTGACACCCCTCTAAGAAGGGTTGTGGTTTCTTTTCAGCCATTTACATTCCCATGCTGTCTGGTGGGGTTTTAGAATAATCTCCCCATCCCAGACTGGTCCTGAGAGGTTTTCCCTGGGGGAATCACGGTTGCTGAGGTGTCGGTGACAGGCCCTCTCCTTGGCTGCCAGTGCAGAGCGTGCCAGGAGCAGAGATAAGCAGAGTTTTCCATATCTGCAAACAACAGGAGAGCTTGTGCAGAGGACTCCACTCCACGGGCACCATGGCAGCCAGTCTGTATCCCTGTTATTTCTCCACAATAATTCCATATATTCACTCCTCAGGTATGACCTGGCTCTGACACACTTGGGTTTTTCAAGATCTTATAGAAAGGCTTTAGAGCTTACTGCGAGTTTTAAGGGCACACTTAAATTTCCACCCAAAGAGAAGAGACATTCCTGGGATAAATGGGGATCAGGAGTCTGGAAAAACCAGGAGCTGGTGGAAATCTTGTGCCAGGAAAAATCCACAACAGCAAAAACGTGACCTCAGCAACTGCAGAAGGTTTTGTGCTAAACAAGCGACTTCTTAAAGTCACCGATGTCCTTTATTGTGGGGGATGTGTCTTCCTCCACACCCTGGGCATCCTTGATGGATCAGGGAGGACATTCCCTCGAATTCCCTTCCTTCCATTGATGGATCAGGCAGCACATTCCCTCGAATTCCCTTTCTTCCACTGATGGATCAGGCAGCACATTCCCTCTAATTCCCGTGCTTTCACTGATGGATCAGACAGCACATTCCCTCGAATTCCCGTGCTTCCGCTGATGGATCGGGCAGCACATTCCCTCTGATTCCCTTGCTTCTGCCTCCCGGCTCAGCTGTTGCTGTTTGATTTTCTGACCGTATCAATTAGCCCAGGACATTCTTTATTTTCCTGTAAGTTTAGCATTTAGCCTTCAAAATGCTCGGGTTTATTTCTCCCTCCTTTTTTTGCCCAGAGTTCATTTGCTTTCATGCTTTTGTTTATGAAACTCTCTGTGGGCTTTGAGTGACCCTTTCTTGGTCCCAAGTTGGAAACCACATCAGTTCTGGGTGGTGATGGTGTTGTTTTTGTTGCTGTTGTTGTTCTCTCTGAATTCTCTCCGCCTTTCTTTGCCCTGCTGCANTTCATGCTTCTGTTTATGAAACTCTCTGTGGGCTTTGAGTGACCCTTTCTTGCTCCCAAGTTGGAAACCACATCAGCCTTTGGCAGTTCTGGGGGGTGGTGGGGTTGGTTTTGTTGCTGTTGTTGTTCTCCCTGAATTCTCTCCACCTTTCTTTGCCCTGCTGCCGTTTATTTGATTTTATTTCCAGTGGCAGCCCAATATTCCCATTTTGTCCTGCCTGTAGGACCTGGTGTCTTTGGGAGCAGCAGGTGAAACGTTGGGTGATAGCGGAGGGCGGATGAAATATCCCACCGAAAATCGTTCAAGCGGTTGTTTCTCCGGGTGAAAATTTATGGGATGTGCCCCGTGGAAGGCTGGGATGGAAGTGCTGGCATCATATAACTCAATAAAGGGATGACAGGGGGGTTTGTGTGAAATACAGGCAGTGTTTCCCGGGAGCCGTTTAAGACTCGACCGGGGTCATAAATACAGAGAGCTCAGCCTGAGGGCACAATTCCCGGAGACCTCTCCGAGCACTGCTGAGCTTCTCCCGGGAGTTCAGCATTTCAGAGCTTACACGGAGCAGGGATTCCTTTTGAAAAGTGCTCTGAAGGTCAAAACCGTTCCCAGCCTGTGGGGTTTGCTGTCGGTTCCTCATGTGGGCAGCGGTGAGCGGCACAAATCCATCACTGCGGCGTTCCCGCTCCGTGTTCCCTTTAGGATTCTGGAACGCTACGTCCAGGACCAGATCCCAGGGGCGACGGTGGTGGTGGAGTCCATCGGAGCGCGGAGGTTCGGGGATGGATATTCCGAGGAGGATTACACCAAGTCCGACCTCATGGTCTACGCCATCGACCCGCAGACCAACAGGGCCATCATGAGGAACGAGCTCTTCAAGTGAGTGTTTGTTCTGTGCATCTCCCTCTGTTTCCAGGGGTTGCTTGGGAATCTGTCGCTCTGTTAGAAACTGGTTCAGCATAACGGGGACAGAAAAATCCATGGAATAGAAAAACAGGAAAATCCGGCTGCTGCATGGGTATCCCCTGTGGATAGCTTGGGAATTCGCCACTTCCGAGTTCAGCCCAGTGCCTCGGGCTGAATCCTCCCAATCCACACGATGCAGACGTTGTCACCGTGCCAGCTTGGAACGGGTTTTGTCCACCCTGTGGAGGAGCTTCCAGCTGAAATTCCTCCAAGGAATTTCCTTCCTGCGTACCAAAAGTCCTGTGGGATCTCCAGGCTTTGGTGCTGCAGCGTTGACCTTGAGGCTGTTCGAGCATGAGTCCTTTTCCTTTTCCTTGGAAACTGAGGGAGGGGAAAGGAAGTTCAGGGAAGGGAAGGGAAGTTCAGGGAAGTTTAGGGAAGTTTAGGGAAGGGAAGTTCAGGGAAGGGAAGTTCAGGGAAGGTCCGGGAAGGTCCGGGAAGGGAAGGGAAGGNGTGCACCTCCGCACAGGAGATCAGGCTCTTCAAAATGCAAATCAGGCTCTTCTCCTAAAGAAAAAAACGCCTTTTAGGTTTTTTTTCCACGTTTCCCCTCGGTGTTGGTTTTTCTCTCAATGAGATCCCCACCAGGCCCTTCCTGTGCTGAGCTCACCCTCAGCTGCCCGGCAGGGAAAGGCTGCGAACCACGGCAGGGAATTGGGGTTGGGAAAGGGCTTCTTGTCCCGAGCTCCTGGGGGAGCGCAGGTGAACCACGGCGTGGGAAAGCTCTGCAGATATGGAGAGTTTAGAGGTGGGAAAGAAAGATCGCTGGGATCAGTCTGAGCAAGTTTGGGAACTCCCCAAAAATAATCCTGCTTGGAACGTGTCTGCACAGGAAAATCCAGTCAGCTGCAGCCTGGGGGGTGTTATCGCAGGGCAATTCCCTGTCACAAATTCGGCCTTTTGTCTTTTATTTTTAATTTGTCCAGGCTCAGATTTATTACAACTTCAGGTGCTGAATTAAAGCATCCACTGGTGCTTTAAATTCCTGGGTCCCACCAAGGTCTAGGCTCACGATCACATCATCCGCTGTGTTTTTATTCTCGAGAAGTTCTGCTCTGGGCTATATTTTAGTTCTTTCAACCACCTAAAGTTTCCTCTGAAGCCTCTCCAGTCTTCCAGCATCATTTTTCTGAACTAGGAATATAAAAAAAATTAATATTTTATATCAAAATTATATATAAAATAGCAATAGCAGATTTCAGAGGGTGGCAGTAGAGCCTCCTTCCTTCTCCTGCCGTTTGTTTTTAGGTATCCCCGGGGTCATTTTCAGTCCTTTCAGGTGCTCTGGGAGTTTGTGGTCACTCGTCCACTATTGGTGATTCCCAGAATGGAATCACTGGGATTTTTTCCCAGTTTTATTCAAGATTCTGGCGCCCTTTTCCTCCTCCCTTTGGAAAGCTCTCAGTAGCTCCACTACTCTCAGGAGCTGAAAATCAGCTGTTATCTGAACATGGAGGCAGTTGGCTCTTTGAATTCCAGGGAAAATAAACTTTTCCCTTTCCAGATTCTCTTCATGGCCAGAAAAAAATGTCCCTCTTCATTCTGGCACCCTTTGAAAACACTGGAATGTCTTTTTAGGGATCTTCAGATGTCCAGTGAAGTACCCGGAGCAGAATAGAGTTAGGATGGGTTAAAAATCAAATTTTTCCAACAGGAAGGGAAAGGGGGATCAGCTGGGAAGCAACCTCATTAAAATGCTCCCTGTGCCTGCACACTCAGCTTTTTAGGGGCTCTTTTTCTTCCCTTCAAAAGCTTTTCAATATTTAAATCAGCAAAATCCCAGGCAATGCTTCCCTGGCTTTGGGGCAGAGGTGAGTGAGTGTCAGCTCACCGGAGAGAGGAGACAGAGTTTTGCAGCTGGAATTCCCAAGTTTTAACTGGAAAGCGGGAGAACCCCAGGAGATTTGGGGTGTACCCAAACCTACAAAGATTTTCACCCTCCAAAAAGACACAACTCCCTCCTGGGAGTTTGGTTTCAGAGGGATGGCTCAGGTCCCAGGACACTTTAGCTGTGGTTGTCCCCTCCTTGGGAGTCCCACCCACCCTTCTTCCAGCCAGGAATGTGCTCTGGACCTGACAGAAAAGGGACCCGAGGGAGAAAGGATCATTTCCTAAACTGGATGTGATGGGAGAAAGGTGAGAGATCCCGAAAGAAACAGAACATCCCGTTCTAAACCTTTCATCAGCAATAAGGAACAGAAATTCCCCCAGGTGCTTTTCCAGGTGTTCAACAACTCCCTGATGCCTCCAGGACCGACAGCACAGAGTCAGAGCCTTCCGCCAGCTGGGATTTTACCAGGATTGTGCATTGCAAGATACCTGTGGCTTTTCCAGAACGGGCTTTTTTGGGAACACCCTGCAGTGCTCCTGCTTCTGAAACAGCGTGGAGGCCCTGATTTAAGGGAATTTCTTGTGAACTTGTCACTGTTAGAAAACAATAATTTGTGAAGGTCGAATGAGGATGGAGTGGAGCAGCAGGTGGAGAACTGCAGGGATCCAGGCAGGAGTCAGGGATCCAAACCCAACCAGCCGGAGTGGGGAGAAGGGGATGGGCACAGCAGCTCGTGCCAGAGTCACGTTTGTCACCGTGAGAAGCAAACCCCGCTGAACCCAAGCAGGAGGCACCCATAATCCTTACAGTAATCCTATAATAATTCCAGGGAATGGTTGGCTGGAAAACAAAGGCGTGATTTCAAAGTCATGGATGGAGCAGCCTCTGCCAGGGGTAAACCCTGAGATTTGCAGGATTTTCCCTGTCCTGTACTTTGTAAGACTGAGAGATCCATATTTTTCCTGATGACTGTTATGATTGATTACCTGGAATTTTTATTAATTGGGGATCTCATAAAACAGAATCAGTGAGGTTAGAAAGAACCTCTGAGCTCACGAGGTCCCACCCAAGGCCACC
>VYZT01014681.1:137553-201334 GCA_013400735.1 Pomatostomus ruficeps | reverse complement strand
GCAGACCTGCGGGGCCGTGCTGGTGGCCGCCGTGCTGCTGCAGTCCGTGTGCGTGGCCGTCACCTTCCTGTACTTCACCAGCGAGCTCCGACAGGTCGGTGCGGGGCTCGGTGGCGGGGGGGACCCTCGATCCTCGGTCTGTCCCCCGGACACGCCGAGCCGGGGGCCGCGGGCTGGGGGCGATGCGAGCAGCGCCCGTGGCTGGGTTGGGCTGAGCCCCCGCTCACAAAGAGCTGCGCTCCCCTTCCTTTGTCTGCGGCTCAGCCGGGCCGGGAGGGTGCGGGGAGCCGAGTTCAGAGCCGGGGCAGCTACACAGCGTCTGACTCGAAAAAAACAAAGTTATGCGCTGCTGCAGCAAATGTGTTTCCCATTAGAGCGCAAATCCGCCGGCTCATCACTTCTGCGGTGCGGGAGCGCCGGGAGGGCTGGGTGGAACGGGCTCTGTCAGCCGGACAGTCCAGGCACCGAGGAGGGGACTGAGGAATGCTCAAGTGCCTTGCAGATGCTTCCCGCAGGATAATACATGGTTTTTTTACACTGTGACTAATCCTAAAGGAACCGCACCAGACAGCAAACACGGCCGAATTCCCCAGAATAACTTGTAAAACATCCATTGTATAGTCTAGATGCAAGGCTGCTCCTTGCAGCCACCCTTCAGGCCTGCCAGCTGCTGCTTAACTCTTCCCTCTTCTTACAAAAGATCATTTACACTCCAACAAAGTTGCATTTAACTGACAGTCCCATGTGTGTGGCCCTGCTTTTCATGGACCCCTCAGTACTCAGGGTTTCCATGAGTGTCTTACCCCAAATTTACTGTCCTGCTGTAAGCTGTGCCTATGTGTTGCTCCTCCTGGCACAAAGGCAAACCTACCTGCAGGTAAGTGTCCTGTACATCTACAACTTCAGAAAGTATTGCATAAAAGTAAGTTATTATTGTATGTATGCATCCAGTGATGCATAATTAATTACATTATTATTAACTCTATATGCATATTATGCTGTATATGCGTTTATTCCATATTAGATTTAACAAGTGGAGTCTTCTGAGATGTCAGAGTTCTCTGTGAGGCAAAAGGTGTGCAGTGTTCTGCAGTAGGAGCCAATGCTCATACTTTCAAAATGTATAAAACAGATTTTTCTGCTGAATTTATAGCTGTGGCTGTCATATGGGGGAGTCACAGAAATGTGCTGACTTTATGAAATCAGGTTACATGATTGCTAATGAAGAAAAATATGAAAAGGCATCCTCATTTCTTCATGGACACGGTTCAGAGTCCCTTGCTTACAAACTTGCCAGTTTAAGTAATTAGTAACCACACTTATCTTTTCCTTCCTTCTATTCAAATATGCACACCTGGGACACAACCACATCCCAGGGACTTGCCCAAAATACAACTCACAGTTTCTGGAGAATAACGAGTCTGCATTTGGTGTGAAGGGATAAATCTGTCCAGACTGAAGTTGTGCTGGGCTACAAACAAAGGTTGCTGGCTCTGGAGGGGGTACCTTAACCACATATTCCTGCATGTGCCATTTGGTGCACAATAAACAGGAAAAACCTCATCTAGACACAGCCTGTTCCCCCACAGCCACATGGTGCATGGGCAATAAATCTCTGTAGATCAACCATGATTTTTGTCTGCACATTTTTCTTCCTTCTGATATTCACAATACCTGCATTTCTACTCCTTCACCAAATTCCTGTGGCTTCGTAGACTGCAGCTATTTCTATCTTTACAAAAAGCATGCGGGTAACTAGCAGGGTTTTTCCACTACAACTGTAGTAACCTGATTAGGAGTAGGACATTTGTTTAACTGTTTTGCTTTAAGAGGAAGTACTGAGACAATAAAATTCTTATGCTTCAGGATACAGGGCTGCAAGGAAAACATCCTCAGGCTTCCTTCTGTTTCAAAAACAGCCCAGGAACCACTCCTAACGTAGGAGAGAGGCTTTACAAGATGAGATTCTTGCAGGAGTTGTGTCCTCAAGGGGTTCAGCGCTGCAGATAAACCTCATTTGAGTAAATCTTACAACAGTAATTCCAATCCTTCAGCTCCATAATGTGCTGCTGCGAAGTTGCCTTCACTGAGGATTTCAAACTGCACACAAAATACTGTTCCAGTGCCAGGAGAGTAAAGCTGTGTTGGGGAAAGGGAGCAGGGAAGGTGGAGGCAGAGGCACAGGAGTGTTTGCTCCCGGATGGGAGGGCAGAGCTGGGAGCCAAGCAGTGGCAGGTCTGCAAGAGAACAAACAGTAACCTCACATCTTGCCTATGTTTGGCTTTTTTTTCCTTAAACTCGTCAAACTGCTTTGTTATAGAAGCTCATTGTATAGTTAAATCTGTCAGAGCCCGTAGTTCTGCCTCAATGAGCACACAATATTAATCACTTTGAGTTCTTGAAACCTGACTTAAAAATACCACTGTACTCCTTGGCAAAGACACAGAAACGCTCACAAACGCTTTTCCTTCTGCTGCCCACAAAATACATCATTTCAAGTAGGAGCTGAAGCTCAGAGGAATCTGCTGCTGCGAACTGAAGGTGGGACTTGAAGGAGGCGAAATCTCCTCCCCCTGGAGCAGGAAATCTCTTTCTAAACGCCTTTGTTCTCTAACAGCCAGGAAAAGCGAGGAGTGTGAAGGAGGAAATCCATTTGTAGCTTTCAATACCCCAGTCTCAAGGACAGCTAAAAACTGATACTTGTAGAAAAAAATGCATCTGCTTAGCAAACCAAACCAAGCTTCTTTAACACAACAAAGTGTTAAAGAAACAAAAAAGTGAAAAAAAACAACGAAAGTGAAATTTAAATGCCACCCACCAGAAATCCATGTGAATGCTTTGCTTGTTTCTTGCTGTTTCCTCCAACTTTGCCGGCTCCAGAGCCTGCCCAGTCCTTGGCTGGTGCAGCAGGAGCCCCGTTCAGAGCAGGCAGGGGCTGCTCTCAGGTTCTGCGCTCCCACATTGACCAACAGCGCCAGCTGGAGTCGTGTGAGACCCATCCGCAGGGAGCTTGGAGAGAGCTTCCACCAGGATATCAGCTCTCCCGGGCAGATTCCCCAGGAGCCAAAAGGAGTTTTGCCAATCTCTTCAAGCTCATTTCTCTTTAGCAGGGGAAAAAAAAAGTTTTCTCTGTGATTAGAGGACAGAGACAGAGGTTTATGTCAAAAACATCTAGCATTGTAATTTTATTTGGACTCAAATGCCATTTCAGTTGTCTGGACTATGAGGACAAATGCTGTTTGGAGAGACTCCAAACTGGATATGGGGAGGATATGGTATGGATATATAAAAGCAAAGGTCTGGATTATAAATGCAGTTGGCTGAAAAGACAGCAAAAATAATACTTTTAAATTCTAGTATTTGGTTTCATCATTGATAATTAAAAAACCAATCTTGTGCAAAAGAAATGTTTTTAATGCAGAACTAGAGAAACTAAAGAATTTCCAACATTGGGGATTTGGGTATTATATTTTTACAAAACCTATTGAGTACTGGATACCAGATTTATGCCCATGGAGAGAATGCAAGCTTATTTTTACATGTGAGGTATGCCATCGTATTTAAATATGGCAGATCAGGCTGCATTAAATCCTCTTGTTGTTCATGTGGTCCTACTTGCACCATGCTAACAAATGCTTAGAGAAAAGGAAGCGTGTTCCTTAGCACGGTGATTATAGTGACATACCACAAACACATCACAGGTGACACATCCTGGCTCTCCCCTCTGCTGCAGCTCCAGGACTCGTACTCCAAGAGCGGCATCGCTTGTCTCACCGGGGAGGAGCTTGGAAATTCCATCCAAGACTTGGATCTCCTCGAGAGCGAAGACAGAGACGCTGATCCCTGCTGGAAAGTCAAGTGGCACCTGGGAAAGTTAATTAAAAAGGTATTTGGGAACAGCGTGCTTGATGATGTTACTGCTGAAGGAATCCTAACAGCAGAATAGAGGAGGCTGGGATTGTTTTATTGCAAAGCAATTGTCAGGCCACAGCTCCAGCTGCAGAGTGCTTGAACTGAAGCAAAAAAACAAACCCATAAAAGTGGTTTCATTGCATTCAGGAAATAATAAAGCGAAGACAATGAGCTTTTACTAAGCAAATTCCAGTGATGGGTTGGCTTGTCTAAAATACCTCCAGGTAAAGGGCTTCCACCTGACCATGGTGCTATCAGAGCTGTCACTGCCCCTTTGGAAATGCAGGGAGACTGGGAAGAGAAAGTGAGATTAAATGTGACACAGGGGGAGGTACAAGGGTGCCTAAGGAGTGGTCCAGGCATGAGCTGGGTGGTGTGGTGGGGGAGGAAAGAGCACGTGAGCATCGGGCACAGCAGCTTCCCAGAGAGCACCTCCTGCCTGACTTACACACAGTGCTCGTAATTTTGGGTACAGAGTGCAAAGTCAGTCTGGCTGAAAAATCACAAAGGCTAAAATCTTCTGGAATGGCTTTTGAAATCCCATCTCCAGCACATAAACAAGCTCATCCATAAAAATCCTCTTCTGGCTGAAATTTCCTGGCAGAAACAGATCTTGCAGTCCAAAACAGATTCTCTATTTGCGTTCAGAGATCTCAGCTCCCTTGGTGGAAATTCTGCCAGAGAAGTCCCTGAACTTCTGCATAGAGAAGGCATTGCTTTATTTGGTTGATGTTGACACATCTGATGTACCTACCAGCTTCCTGAATGCTTAGGGAAAGGTAGCCTGGGTGCCAGAAATAAGTTACAATTATAATAATGTAACTAATACTGCTATTACGAGTAGGCTGGATGGATAAATAGACATGGCAGGACAAAACCCATCAATACTTGGCAATACAGGCCTTATCAGCCACTCAGGTAAATCATCACCACACTTGCTGCAGCCTGGTTTGTTCCAGCAGCTAGCAAACAGTTAGGAAGAAGGGAATGCACAAAGTAAAATGTGCTGGTTTAAGAGCTCAGATAGATAGGTAGAGGGATAAAAATAAATTTAGTTTCTCAGATCTAAGACCCTGTAGTTCACACTGCCAAGGGTTCTGCAAATGGAAGCTGGTGCTTGGACACTTCTCTTATTTGGGAGAAGCATGAGGGTCAGATTTGTCAACAGACTTACGCCTGAGCTCTTGAAAATGTTTTCCCATTTGCCTTTCATTACCTAAAAGAGGTAAACACAGAAATTCTTTATTAAAACAAACTAATAGGTGCTTTTTTTTTTTCCTATTTGCTTATTGATCAAATCCAGAATCCCCTTTATTCATGAGTAAAAAAAGGGTGTGTCTTTTTCCTGCGCCTGTCAGGCCCAGCTGACAAGCTAATTCATTTTCTCTGTGTTTGTTTTGGCAGATGATGTCAAGAAGCTACGAGGAAAACATATCTGCAATCAACGGTATTATAATAATTTTATTATCTGTGGCAGAAAGCATAGTGGCACTTGATGTGTAATGACTTGATTTTTTAACAGTGCAGAAAACTGACTAAGATCTTGTGCTGGCATCAAGTCATCAAAAAATGATTATTTATTACTAGAAGGTAAATTTTCAGAAGCCAGATATATGGTAAAGTGGTTAGAGCAAGGTAATTATCCAAGGTGAATGCAGAGGACTCAGCCTCTAGATCTCGGTCCCATGGTGTTATGGGGGAGATTTAAAAAGCCCTCCCAGTATCCCAGCCCCTGGAATAACAAGCCCAGAGCTGCAGAGATCAGTTAAGGAAGAGCTCTGCTGCAGCTCACACTAAAGATGCCGGGTGAAAGTATTACAACCTCTGAGTGGAAATTCTCAGGGAAGATTGGGAATATTTCACCATAAAATTGAGTACTATGGGTTATTTCGTCTGCTTATAACTTGAAGGCAGAGGGAGGAGGAAAAGAACAAATGGGCACATAAAGACATTTCACGAGCAGGAGTGAAAGTGGAATTTGAGCCTTATTAGCCAATAATCAGAAAAGTGACATACCTATTCCTTAAAATCGAGTCAGATGGAACAGATGTGGTTTCCAAAGTCCTTGTTTCTGATGTGGGGTTCTTTTCTTGCCTTCCCCCAGTTGAGAGGACGCTGACGCTGCCGCACACGGAGGGGCAGCCGCAGCCGCGCAGCCCCGCGCGCAGGATCGCAGCGCACCTGACGGGCAGCAACGGCCGGAGGAGCGCCCTGTCCTCACGCAGTAAGGAACAACCTTAACAGCAGTGAAAGAGCACAGAAATCACTCTCTCATTGCCAGCCTTGTGCTTACACACACCTTTTAATACTTGGGTTAGTGGTAGGAAAGAAATCAGCTTGTCCCAGGCATTGGGGTTTTTCCACTGGTTCTCACCAACCAGGGAGAAAGCCCATTTCCTCTGGGTACCTCCCTAACTCTTCCTTCAGGACCTTCATTAGGGAAAAAAAAAATTAAATGTCCTTCCCAGTGTTAAGTTTTCCTCTTTTCTTTCCTTTCATTTCCTTCTGGCTGTGCGAGTCCCAGCTGCTATGGTGACAGACCTATTAGAAATGTGAGACAGACAGGAGAGATTTGACATTCAGGCCATGTTAATGAAGGGCTTGCTGGGGCTTCTGCAGCTTCACAGGGTATCAGACACTAATGGATATTTTAACTTTGTTACTAAGTAAAAGAGTGATTTTTTTTCTCTTACTTGGAAGCACAAAAATGAAAAATAAAGGTAGTTCATGTTAATTCCCACATAAAGCTTACTTATGGACCATGAAATTATTGTGAGAATGGACCTAATGAACTGCTGGGAAGAGCAGGTTTCCATACTTCATTGTTAAAAACCAGGCTCCTCAGCTAGCAGACACCTGGCTTCACTACCTGCTTTTTAAGTTAACATTTCTCTTTTTTTTTTCTTTTTTTCAAGTAAATCCCTTGCCCAGAAGAGGGATTGGACACAAAATAAACAACTGGGAATCATCAAGGAAAGGCCACTCTTTCCTTTACAACGTGGAGCTGAGAAATGGCGAGTTAGTGATACCCCAGACGGGCTTTTATTACATCTACTCACAAATCTACTTCCGCTTCCGTGAGAACGAGAACGAGGACTCAGATCTGTTGGGACAAATCAGGAACCCCAAACAGCTTGTCCAGTATGTTTACAAACTGACTAATTACCCTGAGCCCATTTTGCTCATGAAAAGTGCAAGGACAAGCTGCTGGTCTAAAAAGGCGGAATACGGACTTTATTCCATCTATCAAGGTGGCGTCTTTCAGCTGAAGAGAGACGACAGGATTTTTGTCTCTGTCAGCAACAGTGACATAGTTGACATGGACAAAGAAGCAAGTTTTTTTGGAGCCTTTATGATTGGTTAGAAGGTGAAAATCATCATTCCAAACGGCCCAGTTTTTCTGGTCAGGGACAGCTTGAATCCCTATAAAATATAGGGGATAATAGGCCAAAGCTGTATCGACACCAACAGGAGCAGACTCCCCTTTCTCAGCTCACTCACCGCGAGTCCGACTGTGCCGAGTCCTGTCCCAGCAGCCGGGAAGGGCAGCAGCAGCTGGCTGTGGGTGGCAATGCCCTGTGCAGGCACAGGCAGCCAGGCTGGGATGTGGGAGGGATTCCCACCCTCAGGTGATTCCTTTGGCCAGAACCCCGGGCAGGTAAGCGCTCCCCAGCTGCAGAGATGCTCCCGGTTGGCGCAGCTGTGGCACAAGGGATGGCAGATGCTCCAGGTCTGCTTACTCGGGGCTGAGACTGGATTTCAAATTTCATTCGTGGTCTCCATTGGGACCCTGTCTCAGATATGTCAGCTCCTGTAAGGAGCCCGTGTACAGACTGTTCCCCAAGCGCCCCTGGAATTCCTCCGTGAGTGTTTTGAGTTTTGCAGAAGCTGCACGTCTTCCTCTCGTCTAACAAAACACTTAAGCACCTAATTAATTTTAAGCACACAAACAGTCTGACTACATCAGGCTGTCCACATGCTTGAAATTAAGTATGTGCTTAAGCATTCTCCAGGATCGTGTCTTGAGTAAACACATTTGTCTTGTTCGGGATATTGTGCATAAGAACAGCCGCAGGAATGGCACTGAAGAGCTTTCAAAATGTGAGCTTTCAATCTGTGTTTTGATCAACATTTTATAACAGTGCCTATTTACTTAATTACTGTGCTGCAGACATCTCACCAGGCTCCCAATAAGTTCAGTAATGCAGTTGCTCTTACACTTGTTGACAGCAAGAACTGGATCCAGAAAAAAAAAGGTGGGTTTCTGTAAATACTGAATTCTGTGAGAAATATGTAGCAAGTTAGGCATGACAAGATTCTTCCATGTTTATTTGTACTGGTCTGTGTTTGGTAGGATGTAATGTAGAATAACACACCCCAATGACTAACATTTTAGGGAAAACAGGCACAACTATCTGTACTTACAAAAATGCTGCTTATTTAGGTAATGCTGTAATTATTTGATTTTATTTTTAGGAATGAGCAGAAAATTTTCATAATTTTTTTTTTGTAAAATACATTTTTTTAAAAAAATGAACAGTATATTTTTTAACTCTGTGAAAATGACTATTTTGTACTGAAAGGATTTGAAAGTTTAGACTGTGTAGGCTCAATGTACAGCAAAAGTCAGGTAGTGTAAATCAGCACATCTGTAGCATTGCCAATGGAAGAATAGCAAATTGCACCATGAATGCATTTTGCCCAGATTCAGAGAAAACAACGGGGAAGGGGAAAGTGAATCAAAAGATATTGGAGGGAAAGGAAGAGAGTTCTGCAAATGTTGCTTTCCATCAACAGAGTGATGGCAGGAGAAAGCCTGGCTGTGTTGTTTGGATGCACTGGGGTTGCCGTGGGAACCCTCCCATTCACCTGCTCCTTGTGGTAATTAAATCACGGCTGTGGTAATTAAATCCCTGAGCAGCCCCTGCACATGGCCCCAGCAGCAAACAGGCATCGTTCCCCTTCCTGCCCAGCCAGCAAGAGGGGGCTGATGGACACGAGCCCCTGTGTTTACCTGGCCATTCACACAAGCAGCTCTGTTGGCTCCGTTAAATCCCTCTGTTGGAGCTGTAGGGAAGAGTTTCAGGAACACCCCTCTTTTGGCAGGTTAGGGCAAAGAAACGCACCAGGGTAAGCTGGAAATAACGAGTTTGAGCTCCTGCCTGCTGTTTAGCAGTGTCACACATGCTGTTTTCAGTGGCAGTCAAATATTGAAATTCTTCACCATTTATTGGAACACTCTGGTTTGCCTGCTTCTCAAATCATCTGTTTTGACAGAGAACAGAAAACATTTCTACAGTTTCCTTTCTGATTTCAGTGTTTAATTCAGAAATTTTCTCCCTGCCAGAAAAAGCTGGAGAACAGAGCCATTCCCTACATACCTGTGTGTCTGTTGTCTTGGAGAAATGACTTCTGTAGGTTCTCCTTGCAAAAGGACTGGGCTTGGTGATTTCAGCACAGGACTGGCCCCTGCTATCAGGTTTGGTCTCTGCATGCAGAGCATATTACAACAGGAATCACACCAAATAATAATTTTCTGAGTGATCTGAAGGCATGTTTGCCAGATATTAACTTGGGGAAGATTATCAAGGGATATCAGGCAGGACATGTTAGAAGAAGAATGGACAAATATAGCAAGTTCTGCTTGTGCTGTGTCCTGATTCACACTGTTCATCTCACTTCATGCTGAATGACATATGTAGCAAATTTTTATAGGTTGTATTATTGTGTGAATATTGTAAATTTTTCTACATGCCTTTTATATAAAATGTTTTTACTAAATAGTTATTTAGTCTCGCAGTGATTATTGATGTCATCCTATGGCTTCCATCACAACCCTGTCTTAACTCATTTCCCTGGCATTGATTGGTATCAGATATAAACCACTAAATGCCACAAATGGTTGCAATGCAAAGGACAAAATGCAAACCATTGAGCAATGCCGTATTGGGTAATTCCAAATAAATGGCTTCCAGATCCCAGCTGGTGAACAGCATCTGGAAGCAGTAAGCTGAAGAAATCCCTGAAAATGATCTTGTGACCAGAGGACAAAATTCTGAGCATTTCCCTTGAGGTACTTCTCATGTTTCTGGACTTTAGCAATTATTTAATCACTGGGAATTCTTAGTTAGTGCAAAATATCTGATCTTAACCTATTACCAAACTAGAGTAGATGTTTGTTCAGCCTGGAGAAGAGAAGGCTCTGGGTGACTTTATGGCATCTTCCAGGACCTAACGAGGCTCCAAGAGAGCAGGAAAGGGACCTTTCACAAGGGCACAGGATGGCAGGACAAAGGGGAATGGACTCAGACTGCCAGAGGGCAGGGATAGAGGGGATATTGGGCAGGAATTCTTCCCTGGGAGGGTGGGGAGGCCCTAGCACAGGGTGCCCAGAGAAGCTGTGGCTGCCCCTGGATCCCTGGAAGTGTCCAAGGCCAGGCTGGACAGGGCTTGGAGCACCCTGGGACAGTGGAAGGGATGGAACCACTCCACCAAGGGCCCATGTTCTCTCCCCAGCTGGGGAATGAGTCTGGGGAAGAGGGACACTCTGCCCAGGTGTGACCCAGTGACACACTGAGCTAAAGCACGGCCAGAAGCTGAGACTAAAGCAGCCACCTCTGAATTAGTGAGCTCAGAGCACAGCTTTGCTGATTAATGAACCAGCAGTGTTTTGGAGTCTGCTTACAGATACTACTGCCATTTAAACACCTGGACAGTAACTGGAGCCCAGTCTGTGTTTTACATTATTAAGCTGCATTACTGCTCTTCCATCAGCACTCCTCAGTGATGGAGCTGCTAAACCATAACCTTTGAAAGCACACACCAGGTGCTGCCTTCAGCTCTAGACCACATTTATAACAGCAGTCAAAACACCTTCTGTCCCTGGAGATAATAAAAAACCCCTGAATTTGCTTTTCTCTGAGTTGTTGGAGGTGCATCATTTTAAAATGAATCTCTACCCTGAAGTCTGTTTTCCAGTTTCTTCTACTCTCCACAACAAACATATAATCATTGTAGAGTCAAAGCCTTCAGGTATTTCCATGACAACAAACTATGATATAAACAAGAATTAGAACTTTACTGGATGAGAAGAAAATTGAAAGAATGGGACATAGGAGAGAGACCTCAAAACTCCACAGATAGAAACTCTTCTACCTCATCTCCAGTGCTCAACGCAGTTTTGAAGCTACTGAAGAGAAACACTAATATTTTAAGAGTTCCATGAAAGGTAAATGTCCAGTATAATGTGTTTTTTAAATTATCTTTTTAATATCTGGTTGGTTCATACATCCAGCTAGTGGAGAAAACTGAATAAAAAGTACTTAACTTCAGCCCCTTTCTCTCATTCCAGTAAGACCAATGACCTCACTCTTGAATTGCTGGCAACATGAAACGAATGTTCTTGCAGCTGAGGGCTGGTAGAGAACTTTCGGGAGCCTAAAGCCATCTTCTCTCACAGCTCTTACTCTTCTGTCACCACTCTCTGCACCACTGTCCTTTAGCATATGCAAAACAAGCAGGAATGCATTATTGTACAGGGTTTGTGGGATGACAAATCTTTATATTCCATCCAAATTTGGCCTGCAATTGCCAAAGAAATCAGAAAAAAAATCAGAAAACTAAAGCTGCTTTTCTTCTCTCTCAACTGACATTTTTTTCTGGCCCTGACCCAGCCCCACGCAGGAAAAGCAGCCCTTGACTCACGAAACCCTTTTAAGAAGGAGATCAATGTAGCTGGATTTGAAGTACAACTGCCAGTTCTGATCCAATTGGCTCACAAGACATCCAGCTCCCAAGGAATTCAGTGTTAAATCATTGCATTGCAAGCTCAGGTTGTCTGGACTGTACAGATCTGGTGCTAACTCACTGTCGGGTACTTGATTTTGGTATACCCACCACAATTCAGTTACTGTTCTTAAAATGAATAAATTATTTTCCTGGCTGAAAAAAAAAGAAACCTTTTCTCTCCCTAGGGAAAGGGAAATGGTCACTTTTGACAAGACACAGCTCAGCAAAAACTGAAAAAATTTCATGAGAATGATGGATCCTCTCAACACAGAAAGTCATATTTATAGTTTCAGATGATTTTCTCTGGCAAATATCAACATCCTGCAGCTAACACCATTGGTCTGAGAATTAATTTGGGAAAAGAAATTGAAAAAAAGAGTGAAATAATTCCTGATAAGAATGCAAAGTATTTGGCAGCCTAACCACAGAGGCAGTTGCCATCTCCTCCATTATATAAATGTCATGTAAATTAGATTGGGGACACAATTCTAATATGAAATAACTGTATCTTAGTGGCATAAAGCCCACGATTTTTATTCAGAAACATATAACACAACTATACAGGCAACTGGATAGACAAAGTGAGAAGTACATTAGGCTCTCCCTCCTTTTCAGCTGTAATTAATGTGCAGCCATCCCTCATAAAATTTAGCAACTGTTGAGTAACTTGCTGCAAAACTGTCTCACAGTTCATGGGCAGGAATGAGAATACTGATTGCAGGGAAACTGCAGAAATATATAATCCAAATTAGGATATGGACAAGGCACTGAGGCTAATGCTTGCATGATTAGAGAAGGCACAAATTACAGACAGCAGGCACATTCGGAGGCACAGGCAGAGTAACAGCATTGTGTCCCACCAGGCTTGTGCTCTACCCACCCTTCAACACAGTTCTGCAGCTGTGACACGGGAATGGCAGTGCTGGGGGCACCCAGGGAACAGCACAAACCCGCTGCCCTGTGAACTGCATGGCGCCTGGAGCAGCCTGGGCTCCTGGAAGGTGTCCCACGGCAGGGGGAGGGAATGAGATGAGCCTTAAGATCCTTTCCAACCCAAACTATTCCATGATTCTGTGGTTAAGCTCGATGCCACCATGGAATCAGAGCACTGGTTGCCACCTGAGAGAGGGGGTACAAGAGATCCATCCCCTCTAGATAGACAGGAGTGACAAAAGATTGTGCTGCAGCACAACCCCTGACAATTTGTATGGACAAGCTGGAAAGGTGCAGAAATACACCGTCTACAGATGTGCAGGGAGTCACTGTACTGCCCCTGATCTCACCTTGTTCTGCTTACACCTCATTTCTTCCTGGGTGCAACGTTGTCCTTTAGCACAAGGAGCAGGACAGCCTGCAGCTGGGGAAGCACGGTTCTGCCCGCGCCTGCAAAGGGCAGAGAGAGGACGGCAGTAACACGCTGAATCGAAATTTAATTGCAGGTAAATCATGTAGAAGCGGGTGACTGCTGCAGCTTCACTGAGCTGGAGCCTGGCCGGGCTCCTGCCAAGACCCAAGGGCAGAGCAAAGGTACGGAGCGAGGAGGCAGCGATCGCACCCGCGGCTGCGGGACCGGGCGTGCTGAGCGCCGCGGGGCGATGGGTGCGGGGACAGAGCGCTGACCGGGGACGGGAGCGGGGCTCCGGGAGCACGGACAGAGAGTACCACACCTGGGGACAGCACCGGGACTCCGGGAGCACGGACAGGCAGCACCGAACCTGGGGACAGCACCGGGAGCACGGACAGGCGGCCCCTCACCTGGGGGCAGCAGCGGGGCTAAGGGGGGCACGGATAGACAGCACCAAACCTGGGGACAGCACCGGGGCTCCGGGAGCACGGACAGGCAGCCCCGCATCTGGGGACAGCACCGGGGCTCCGGGAGCACGGACAGGCAGCCCTGCAGCTGGGGACAGCACCGGGAGCACGGACAGGCAGCCCCGCACCGGGGGACGGCACCGGCGCTCCGGGAGCGCCGAGCGGCGACACCCGCACCTGCCCAAGCGGGCTGGCGGCGGGGCGGGGAGCGGGGGCGGACCCGGCCCGGGCTGCTCCGGGGCTCGGGAACAAAGTTTGAGGGCTCGGCGGGCGGGGGTCGCTCCGTGCCCACGTCTCCTGTGACGCGCGGGCCGGGGGAGNCCGCGGCGCCAGGATGCGGGAGGGGAGCGCGGGCGGCCGCGGCGCGGAGAACCGGACGGGCGCCGAGCCCCCGCTGCACCTGTTCCCCGTGCCCGTGCTCACCGGCATCACCGTCGCCTGCGTCCTGCTCTTCGTCATCGGGATCATCGGCAACCTCATGACCATGCTGGTGGTGTCGCGGTTCCGGGACATGAGGACCACCACCAACTTCTACCTGTCCAGCATGGCCTTCTCCGACCTGCTCATCTTCCTCTGCATGCCCCTGGACCTCTTCCGCCTCTGGCAGTACCGGCCCTGGAACTTCGGGGACCTCCTCTGCAAGCTCTTCCAGTTCATCAGCGAGAGCTGCACCTACTCCACCATCCTCAACATCACGGCGCTCAGCGTGGAGCGCTACGTTGCCATCTGCTTCCCCCTGCGAGCTAAAGTCATCATCACCAAGGGGAAGGTCAAGCTGGTCATCCTCTTCCTCTGGGCCATCTCCTTCATCAGCGCCGGCCCCATTTTCATCCTGGTGGGGGTCGAGCACGAGAACGGCACGAACCCCCTGAGCACCAACGAGTGCCGAGCCACAGAGTACGCCATCCGCTCGGGGCTGCTCACCATCATGGTCTGGACCTCCAGCATCTTCTTTTTCCTGCCCGTGTTTTGCCTGACCGTGCTGTACAGCCTCATCGGGAGGAAGCTCTGGAGGAGGAAGAGAAAGAACATCGGCCCAAACACTGTCATCAGGGATAAGAACAACAAGCAAACTGTGAAAATGTTAGGTATGAGTCCTCTTGCTCTGTTTTCCCAAAAGGATGTGTGTGCTTGTGTGTGTGTGTGAGAGAGAAAGATCGGGAGCTCTCTGAGAGTTTACTATAGTTGCTTCCAAAGAGAAGCATTGATGGAAAATGTTTCATACAAAGGGCTAAACCTCAAGTTATCCGTAGAATAACTCTCCTCCTCCTCCCTTAGATTTATTTCTAACTGGTTTGAGATGGGGACTCCCAAACAGTTAAACAAACATTAATAACTATCCCTGACAAGGACAAATACTCCAGTTATAATTAGCTTGTGCCCTGGAGATTTTTGAGCATTTTTGCTCTTTGGTGGTGGATACCAATGTTATTTACAGAGAACAGTTTATTTGATTTTTAAACAAAGCTAAACCCCTCTCAAGCCATGAAGTTGAGCTGCAGACTACAGCCACACAGGCAGGGCATGATGTGCACTTAAGATTCATAGGAAAAGAGTATCAAGGTTTTAGCAAATTTGGGTTATTTCCTACCATGACCGTGTAAACTTATTAAAATTAATCTGCATTTTTATATTAGCAAAACCCCAGGATATGCTGAACTAGGAGCACTGTGTCTCCTTTGAGATCTGTGATGCTGCAAAATCTCACAGACTGTGAGAAAATGGGAACAGACACTGTCAGTCCTAACTTTGTATATTGACACTGCCGAATGCTTTAAACAACACTCGTGGCTGGCACATGGAAACACAAGTTTAGCCTGCTAAGTCAGTCAGTGCATGTGGTGGCAGTTTGATACATAAACCCAAAGAGTTGTCCTGCAGTTTAGTGCCTGAAAACTGCAGAATCCTGCTGCTGCTGCTGCTGCGTACTTTTATCCAAGCCAAAAGTCCTCTGCAGTGCAAGGGGGGATGAGATGCTCTGCAGGAAGAACCTTTCTCAGGCTCCTTTCAGCAGGGCTGAAGTGGTGGGCTAATGAGGCAGACAAGAGGTGGCAGTGAGTCCTAAGTACCTTAATTATCAAACAGGAGCCTATCTGATCTTTTTGTTCGTGTCCTAATTTATTAGTATGCAACAGCAGGAAGAATAATAAAACCCACAGCATTCTTTATGCCCTTTCAGCTACATTTTATGATCAATAGAATTACTTTAGTCTGGTAAGCGTGACCTTGGAAGTAATTAATTGTTTACACTTCCAGAGGTTCAGGATTATGAACTTCCACTGTCTAGAAGTAAATTACCTATATTATTACCATGTTTATATTTCCATATGCTTAACCATAAAGAATTTAGAAATAAAAAGATCCTTATTTCTGCTCTGAAGTGTTGCCACAAGCATTGCAATATTTCAGGCACCTTTTTTTTCCCTTTTACAAGGTCTGGGAACAGCACAGCAGTGGCAAGACTCTCCTCTGTCAGAGAACCAATACTCCTTAAATGATAACGGTCTGATGGAAAGACGGAAAGAAGTTAGTGAGGGCAGCAGATGCTCAATGCAGTCTGCTCTCACTGGAGTTAATGTTCTGCTGAAAATTTAGAAGGCACTTTGTGAGGCTTTATTAAGTCATGGAACATCAAGTAAATGGGTTCAGCATCAGCAGTTCTTTTAACTGTAAAGACAGGTTATGCTTCTGGGTCTGAAATTAAACACCCAAATGTATAGCCTGACTTGCAAAGGAGCTCTCACACCCTGTTCCTAATGAAATCTGTGGGATTCTGCATGCATGGAGATCAAACTATCAAGCCTGACCAGGGATATTGCATGCCAACATGTGCGTAAAATTCCAGTCATAAGAGACTGTGCTTAAAACTCTGTTCATTATGACCATCAGGGTAATATTCATTACATGGATTCAAATCCCCATGTGAGCTAGGCAATCATCTGAATTTTGTAGTGAAGGTAGTGAGGAAAAGCTGGAAGTGGTTGGCTCAAGAAGATGCAGAGCTGGAAAACCTGCTCTGAACCACAAGCTCTGTGCTTTCCTGTCCACCCCAAGTCCTGCATGAGCATCCTTTTAAACTTGGGAATGTTGGTGCAGGATTTTGGGGGAAAGATAGCTCTAACCATTCATCTCAGCAATTTGAATTTTATTCTCTTCTGAGACGTGATATGAGGATTGCTAACACAAGAGAACACCAGGGCCAGGTTGGACTGGACTTTGAGCAACCTGGTCTTGTGTAAGGTATCTCTGCTCATAGCAGAGGGCTTGGAAAAAGAGTTTCTTTGAGTTCCTTTCCAACCCAAACCATTCTGTGATTCCATGAACAGGTTAACTGTAAAAATTGCTTAAGAATGTCAGAAACCCTTGCTTGAGTCTTCTGGTTTTTCTCTCTGTAGTGTATTAATAGATACACCCAGAGCAATATGAAAAATAATAAAGGTCAAAGGCGCACAGGAAATGAACAGAAACCATTTCCCGTTTTCTCAGATGAAAATTCCAATGGGCCAGTGTTCAGAGACACACACATTCCTGTTGTTCTACAGACATGATAATTACATGTAAATGCAATCACAGGAGTAATGTGATATTACAGATATTCTGTATAACTGTAATTATGCAGTTCTGTACTATACATTTGGTTTTACTCTTCTTGGGAGTAACTCATGGTCCAAAAACTGGACAAACTGGGGGGTGCACCCCTCTCATCTTCTTACCTTGGCATATGTGCTCTACAAGTCCACATTCTGTTTTATTTTGGGGCCTTTGCCTTAAACAATTTTGCTTCCCAGTGATTACATTCTTCATTATAAACCACAGTGTTGAGTCTATCATCTATAATTTACTTCTTTTAAACACTGTGGATAAAATATGCTTATACTTCTTTTGTCACCATTTGGATTCTTTAGCACTCTGTTGATGCAAACAGAAGTTTTATAGGTCAGAGGTTTGCTGCATCAGATTGGTTGGGCAATATTCAGGCAGCCTGTTTAGATATGATCCAAGTGTATTAAGTACCACTGATTTATACTCTCAGAGAATGTATTGAGAGACAACTGAAAGCTCAGGGGAGGCATTTTCACACTTTGTGATGAATTTGTTAAAGGAACAGAGCTGCAAAATAGAATGTTAATCACCTGTATGTTGATACTCACACTTTAACACGCTTTCTTCTGCTGTTTTCATTTTAGTTGTGGTGGTATTTGCGTTCATACTCTGCTGGTTGCCTTTTCACGTAGGACGGTACTTGTTTTCCAAGTCCTTCGAAGCTGGGTCCTTGGAGATCGCGGTGATCAGCCAGTACTGCAACCTGGTGTCCTTTGTCCTCTTCTACCTTAGCGCAGCCATCAACCCCATCCTCTACAACATCATGTCGAGGAAGTACCGCGTGGCCGCCTGCCGCCTCTTCGGACTCCGAGCCCTGCCCAGGAAGAGCCTCTCCAGCAGCAAGCAGGGCAGCTCCCGCGGGTGGACAGAGCCCAGCGTCACCACATGACACCAGGTGCCCAGGGCACGGCTCGCTGAGCCTCCCAGAAAGCCATAACGGAAGGGAAAGAGGGCAAGGAACGGGATCAGAGTGCGAAAGGCAGTGCCTCGGTCATCACCCGGCTGGGCTGAGAGGCACGATGCAGGCAGTTCAAGGTTTGAGGGAAACAAGCTGAAGTTTGGGACTGTGGAAGGAGATTTGAGGGAAACAAGCTGAAGTTTGGAACTGTGGAAGGAGATTTAAGGGACACAATCCAAAGCTTGGGACTGTGGAAGGAGATTTGAGGGAAACAACCTGAAGTTTGGGACTGCGGAAGGAGAGACGCGCGGTCACAGAACCTGGCAACGCTCCAAGTGTTATTTTTGTGCTGCTTTTGCCCGTATGAGTTTTTACCACTGGCTTTAGCCCAGGTTTAGGCTGTGCCGTCCTGACCAGGCAAAGGTGGCCCACGTCACTCGAGAGTTTGTACAACTTCAGCTGTGGCCAATTCAAGCTAAATTTTTCCAGAGTTAGCTTTAGTTTTGCTAAGAATTTTGCTAGCATCTAACCAGACCCTAGAGAGAGAAAACTGAATTGCCTTTTTGGAGTAGCAAACAGGAAATTTGATACACTTTTCATAATACCAATTTTTAAGTAAACTCATGTTTTTCTCTGAATGAGGAAAATGATTTCTTAAAAAAAAATATATAAAATGGGTAATTTTTAAACATGCTAAAAATAAATAACCTTAATGTCACATCCAAGTAGAAAGGAAATGAAAAAAATGCTTTTACAGAAGTGGCTTAGAATGTGACTGTACTGAAATACTGTTTTAAAATATATATCAGTGGGACAAGGACAATGCTGACTACAGGCCTGCAGTGATGCTATAAAAATGTGGAATGCAATCACCCACCAAAGCCTTTTTTTTTACTACCTAAATCATCTGTACTTGTTGTGTTCAGTTTGACTGTGAATCACTTGGTGTGTTTGAGCTTGGAAGCTTTTAATTGTTTCAATATTTGTAACGAGTCTGTGGCTACCTGTCCCCACTGCGCCCCATCGCACCCCAAAGCTTGCTGAGGATGGGTATCGTACCTGTAAACCCCCATGTTTCTGTTTAAAGTCTGTTCCCAGTGCCACATACCCCTGTAAAGCCTGGTGTGCAGTTGTGCTTGCTTGCTGCAGTGTTGAATTGAGAACATTTTGCATTTTGTAACCACTGTGACCTGAGAAAGTAATAGAAAAATCTGCCTTAAAGGACACAGGCAGACACATTCTCATATTTGATTCATAAACCCCTTAAATTAGATTTTTATACCTCAAGTGTGCCGTGTCAAGGCAAACCAGAAAACATTCCCTTCTCTGTGCTAATAAATGTGGCTTATATTGTCTCACCAAGACGTGGGTTTGTGGCCCACAGAGCTGACAGAGCTTTGGAGCCTGCATGTGTGATAGCAGCTTTCTGGTCACTTGGTTCTGGTGTTCATCCCCAGCTGCTCCACACCTGATTGTCCCCAGTGAATTTTAATTCTCCATAATGAATTGTGTGTTAGCAGAACTCTCCTGCCTTCAACCCCCCGCTCGCACCCATGGGCCACTTTCCCCTGTTACACCTTCAGCTGCTCAGGTTTCACTCCCAAGAGAAATTGGCCTCTTCTGTGTATTCAGTGTCATTTCTATCACCTTTGCTGGGGCCAGGGGCTGGCTGCTGCTGCTTGGTGGCACCTGAGCCTGTCCCCTCCCCACTCCAGGAGCGCAGGATTTGTGTGCAAACACCCACACCGAGGTACTGCAGCGCTGCAGGGTCATCCCCTGCTCCACCTCTACCCACACCCACCTGCTGCCCACGCTGCTCTCTCACTCGCTGGCAGGCAGGCAGGGCTGGTGGCAGGTGCCATGCAACTCAGGGAAACAAGACACTGGGAACCAGGGAAAGAGGGTGCAGCTGGGAGCTCACTCACAACCCGTCTGTAAGCGAACCGATCACACACACCCGGCGTCGCATCGGTGTTTCAAACCTCAGCTGTGTCTGTGCTGCTGAATGTGAACAGAAAAAGAAATAAAGTGATGAGACCCTTTATAACCCTGTGGCTGTGTGGTGGTGGAGGATCCAGTGGGATTCATGCAATTGGATTTTAATTTATTTTAGTTTTTGTTCAGATTTATATTTTCATTTTTTCCCCCAAACCTGTATAACTAACTTGATTAGGCTATTCTGTTTAACCAGAGTAACTGCAACATTAAAGCCCTGTGTAGACACATTTAATTTGTGCATACAAACTACAAGTATAATAATAATTTAATGTAACCTAAACACTTCATCAGGAGAGGCTGTAGATTTTACCTCTACCAACACTGTGAAATTTCCACAACTTTGTCTATAGAATGAAATTTAAAACATTTGATCTGGGGTCATAAAAGAAAGACAGGGACTGGCTGCTTCTTGGGAGGGAGGACAGGACTTGTTCCTTCTCAGTGAAGAAATTGACTTGTTTTTGCAAAATACACGAATTTTTATTAATGAAAAGTAGCGACTGTCATATGGCTCTTGCACAAGCAGGAAAATATTTCATACCTAGGAGGGAACACAAACATTTAACACACTGTAGCTGTCACTACACCAGCCATTGGTTTTGCTGCCCTCAGTACCAAACTTTCCTGTATGGATTCTCTAAAGCCAGTGGGGTCACACCAGCATGTGCTGACTGCAGATGGTGAATAGGAACTGCTGCTTCAAACTGGTACATAATGAATTGCTTTTATGTGGAAAGCAGGAAATACAACCACCTCAAAACCTGGATAACCCTCACTTTTCCATCATAAAATCAACTTCTGTCTGATGCCTCCAGAAAGATACACACCTCCCCACCTGCACTGATGGATGAATTCAGTATTACTTGTCTTGAGCATTAATAAGAGAATCACAGAACATAAAAAGGACCTTAAAGACCATCTAGTCCCAACCCTCTGGCATGGGCAGGATGCCACCCACTAGATCAGACTACCCAGGGCCCCATCCAACCTTACTTTGCCCAAGCTGTAAGAAATAACTTAATTGGAAAAAAGTGTGAGCAAGATTTAAAGAGCATTTTTACCTAAGAACGGTGAAGTCAGTGCAGGGTAGGTACCATCAATCTGTCTCAGGTGATCACGAGGGGCAAGGCTGCTCCTGCCTTGTCCCTGGCAGGATGACCAGGGGCAGAGTGGGCGCTGCAGGTGCAGAGGGCAGTGGCACAGAGCCTGTGCTGGCAGAGCAATTCTGGCACGGTCCCATCGCCTGCCTCACCCCGGAGCCGCTCTCAGCCTGGACTGCCCTGGCAAACACCTCCCAGCAGAGACCAAGCCTTCCTCCTCTGCTTCCCAGGGCACTTCTGCAGCAGCTCACCTTCCTGGCAGCTTCCTCCCAAAGCCTTCCCCACATGAAGGAGCACAGCTGTGCCCCCATCCTGGTTTGGGTATGGACGTGGCTTTTGAGACTCATTTTTCATGAGGGGAAGACAAGAGCCCTTGCAGGCTCTGGGCTGTTCATTGGCATGGCAGACAGGGTAGCTCCACAGGCAAAACTTTTTCAGGCTGTTGAACCTTTCCATTTCTGGAAACTCTTCCCTGTGGGAACAAACTTTGCCAGTTCTCACTGAAGAAAAAAACATGTAGAGACTTGAAGAGTCTTTTGCTGTGTTCTTACTAACTTGAATGTGTGCAGCCCATAGAGAAAATAAAGTTCATTCATTAAACAGTTCCAGTTTTAAATGCTCTTCTACCTCTACATTTTGTATCACAGCTTCACAAATAAACAAGAACAATTTGGCTGCATTTTCTTTTTTGGCAATGTGTTAAATTGGTGATGAAATAGGTCAAAAGGACTTTACCAGAAAGCTTAATTCATTTTAGAAAAGTACCTTTGATAGAGGCACACATGGACAGAAAATCACGTCCTATTGTATTTCTTGCCAAAAATAAAATATACTGGGAGATCAGCACTTAGCTGTCAAAATTTGAATTGACAGATAATCAGCAGTCACATAACTTTGTATCAAATGACATAAGCCCTATTAAAAAATCAGCAGTTTTTAGACACCTGATCACCCAGGAGAACCCCCTCTCTGTCATGGAGCTGCTGCTCTTAGGGTGCTGCTGCTCTGAGCCCAGTGGATGTTTCTAGATGGGCTTCCACAGAGCTTGTATCTTTTGCAAAAATCCCGTGGCCTTGAAGAGGTAAATTACATCTTTACAAATTCAAGTTTGGAACAAAAAAAATCTATCTAATTCATCTCTCAGTGATGTCCCTGCTGTTACTGCCCTGCACCCTGAACTGCCCTCCTCACCCTCCAGCTGAAAGCACCACAACTACATTTTACTCTCACAACTCCCAATAAAAAGTACCAACACTACTTGACAAAAACGAAATCAAAGCCCTTGGCATTTTAACCCCTTGCTCAGACCACACTGTCCCAGAGTGACGGGGTGTGGATCCACTTGCACCCTCTGGATGTCATTCCCGGGTTGTGGGCTGGGTCCGGCAGCTGCCAGCATTTTTCTGTTCCTGAGCTGTGCTGCCAGAGTGCATCCAAACCACCTATGTCCAGCTGCCAATCTCAGCTCTCTTCTGTGCACAAATACTCCCTTCTGAGAGCCACAGGGTACTCCTCCCATTGCACTTGGAGATAAACCACTTTGTGTTTCGCCAAATAAAGGCGTTTTATGCCTTTCCGCACCTGCTTTGATTCTTTCACCGGGAGCAAAATAATGGTTTGGTGACGTGTGCGAGTCCATAAGGCAAAATTGCTCTCAGAAGTAAAGTACCCCACTCCCCCCTTCAGAGGCCGCTCTGAGGGCTCAGGAGATGTTCTCCCAGCACTTGCCCCCATTTTTGATACTACTGGATCAAAAGATGCTTTGCTTTTTTCTCGTGTTCTGATTGATTTTCACATGATTGCAGCACTGTCCGCGAGAAAGAAAAGGCCCGGCTATTTCCAAGCCTCTTTCCACATTGTTCCTCCCTGCACAGCCTGCTTCCACTAATGACCCGGTGCTGCAAATCGCGGCTCATTACGGTGGGCAGGCAGGGAATCCGACACCATGAGCCTGCTCCGCAATGAGCCACAGCACGATGAGCTCCGAGGAGCAGGGTTTAAACAGCTTTAACACCGCACTGACAAAAGGCAGCAAAAACGCGTGCTACAAATGGTCACCGAAATGAAGCCAAGATTCATGGTCACACACAGGCACATATTTTGCCCAGTCAATAGCACCTCGGCATTTTTATCAAGAAGTGACAATGAGATTGATTTTTCTAAATTTGCTGTGCTATGCTGGGGGCAGCAGCGTTGGGCTGTGAAAGGTGCAATTGCCTGAGCTAGTTCTGATTGAAAGTGGAGCTTTGAACCCACTGAACCATTGTTTGTGAGGAGGGAAGAGGGCAGCCAGCCCAAGGGTTTCTGTGTGCCTTGGCTGGTACCCCGGCTGCAGGAGAGAAGTGTGGGGCTCACCCCTCGGATGCCTTGGGCGCTGCCTGGGAATCTCTGGGCTAATGCTGGTGCGTAGAATCATGGCATGGTTTGGGTTGGAAGGGACCTTAAAGACCATCTAATCCCAACCCCTGACATAGACAGGGGCACCTCTCACGAGACCTGGTTGGTCAGAACCCAGCCCAGCCTGGCCTTGAGCACTACCGGGGATGGGGCACCCACAGCTTCTCTGGGCAAACTGTGACAGGGAAGCCACCTCAGACCAGCAGCGTTGTCAAAACCCATGAGAGGTTTGTACTTACCTGCTTTCTTCCAGTCTTTGCTGTGGGCTTGTGCCCGATTTCCCCCTCTGCAGTGGAACCTGGACTCTGCCACACAGCCAGAGCAGTGCCACTGCCACAGGCTGTGCCCAGATCTGCATCCAGCGCCCTTTCCTGTGGGACAGGCTGATGTGAGCCTGAGGAAGGGACTTCACCATCACTGCCCAGACAGGGCTCATTCAGAGAATACCTAGAGGTTTTGCAGCTGCGATGCTTTTGGTTTCAGAAGCTTGAAGTCAATCACCTGACACTTTAAACAAGACAGGACAGAGCCCATAAAGAGCACAAAGAACTCTGAACCTCCACTCTGGAGAGATGGCAGAACAGGAGCAGCAGCAGCAGCAGCTTCAGAGCCGTGACCCAGAGCAAGCACTAGTCCAGAGCTACATCCAACACTATCCAAACTCCACACAGCACAGCCCAGGGGATATTTGGCCCTGCTGAGTGCAAAGCCCTGATTTTCTCTGCAAACCCTGATGCGCTGCAGCCATGGCTGGGCAGGGACCAAGGGCATCCTGCCCGGACTGCAGCCAGGGAATGCCAACATCACCAGTGCCGCACAGCCTCTGAGCCCAGCATACCATCACCAGCTCACAAGCTTTTTATGCAAAGAAAGGGCATTTGAGCTATAAATTAATAAAGACAATATTTGCATTGGATTAGGGTGAGTTTCTCAACTCTCTTCACAAGTTAATCCTCACAAGACTTCTGCATCCCTACTGTTTGCTCCATTTTATTTGTAGAGAGTAATAGCTTTCATGTGACAGAAAGTGAGAGGCATGAGCTAATAAAATTACTAAGAAATGACATCCACTGAGCACACTGACCCAAGCAGTTACTTATTAACGATGTCAGACGACCTAAAAATAGGTTTGATTGCATGCACGACCATCTCTGCCACCAATTAGTGCACTAAATGTAACTACTCAAACTAATAACAGCACATTCACTTAGATAACAGCAGATCCAAGGCTAATCCACTGTGTTTGAAAGCATCTCGTGGAAGTTCTTTTTATTTCACTGAGCCAACAATCTGGGCATTGTGGGAGCAATTGTCAAGAGCAGGAATAGATGTAATTGTTCAGAATTTATTAACTGTAGTGCCAATAAAATAGCCCTCTCAGGGGATCTTAGATGGCTTTTCTGCTCAGCCATAAAAACAGTGAAACAAAATGTCCACATCCATCTCTCTACTTACTAGTGGTTCTCATCTGAGAAAAATAGATATAATATTTGCTCTGACCAAACGTGCTCTGACCTGGCAAGAGCGCCCGAAGTGAGGAGCAAAACAAACTCCAGGCGTTGGGGTTTGAGCAGCTCCGTGATTACTGAGAGCAGAGAATCACTGCTGCCATAGAAACGGCAGCGCCGGCCCGGGGACCACGCGCTGCTGGGGCACACCTGGCACTGCTCGCTCTGTGACACGTGCCAGGGCCACAGCCACTGCTGCACCTCCCAAACCTGCTGTAAAGCCACAGAAATACCCAAAATATCAGCCTCTGTTCCTCCAGAACTTTTCAAAGGTGATACTTCTCCTGGCAGCAGGCGAAGAGCTGCTGGTAAATACAGCATCACCCAAGCCCAGCCACAACCTGCTCTGTGCTTCCTACAAAACAAAACCCACGGGAAATTTAGTGCTACTCACCCAGCTCTGCCCAGCCTGGGTGTGGGAGAGGCACCCAGCACCCCTGCACGAACCTGTGGGTGGTAACAGCACAAGGTAACACTCAGGACTCCAAATGTTTAAATCCTCCACTCCCATGGGCTCTCACTGCCCTCCAGCACCTCTGCAGACACCCCCGGCAATAAACCAGGGACCACTGAAAAGAAAAGATCTCCTCAGATGCCAAAGTGCTGATTACTCTTCCACCGACACGTTTAAAAAAATATCATTAAAGAGACTGTTTTGGCAAGCACCACTTAGATAAAAAAGCTGAGCAAAGTGAAAAAAATTACTGTATTTCCTTAGGAAAGCCCCAACTATGCTGTAAACTGCAGCAGTTAAAAAAGCAAACAAATGAATTGTTGTATTTACCCAGTGATTTGAAGAAAAGCATTAAAAAAATTAACATAAATGTGTTTGACAAGAAACATGTACATATACTAGGTTAATTCATCAAGATGAGGAATTGAATTCACTGCACATAATTAATAAGTTAAAAGCTCTACTATTTCAAGTGTTTAACTACTAAGACATAACAAACCCAGGTATATTTTTATAAATATAAATCCTTACTTTTTCACGCAAGCTATTTAAAAGAAGGGATTAGAACACCTGTGTTTCAGATTATTACTATAAACTTACTCTTCACAAAACCACAAAACTCACTCCAATTACAAACCAGAAACATCCTGAGGTAAATTCAGGGCTCCCACCCCTGCTCCAGGCTGCACAACAGCACTGACCTGCAAAAAGAGCTATGTTCAATTAAAATAAAGAATTAAACCAGAAAGAATTAAAACATTTATTGGGCATAAATATATTACATATACACTACAGATACAGTTAAGTCTTACATACATAGTGTAGTATTTGCAAAATCTATACATTAAAATTGATATGGCAGTTTTAATATAATGCATATGAAATAGTCTAAAATTTACAATACAAGAAAACTTCTGATTATTTTTTTTTTTTTAAAGTTGAAAAGCTTGGAATGTATGTTCCCATAGTGAGGTAAAAACATTTTATTTTTCTTTTTCAATTTAAAGAACTGTGCAAGGATAAGGTTCATACACATTCAATTAGGGCACTTCTCAATCGTGACACTGAATACTGAGCTACTGGAGCCAACAAACAGGATTAGAAAACACTTCAAGTTCATAAAGAAAAAGGCAGAACAATATAAAAACATCTCTCTCCTTCCTTAAGGGCATTAAATATTTAGTGTTTCGTTCTACCTTCGTTGGTGGCGGTGATTTCTGTGGGAGCAGAGCGCCCTGGGCTTGGATCCAACAGCTGCCACTGCTGGATCAGGGCACGAGGAGGTCTGGGAAGGGCCAAGGCATCAGCAGTGGTGGCTCAGGGACGAGGTCCCTTAGCACAGCAGGGTTTGCCAGCGGTGACCTTTGCCATCAGTACCCGGGTGACAATCAGATCACTGCGGCAGGAGATACAGACCAAAAATGCCAAATTCGCTGGGCCTGCCCCAGCTCCTCCAGCACCATCTCCCGAAGCCTCCGGCGTGGGCTGGGTGCTCTGGTCAGAGTGGTGACAAGGGACCAAACAAATGAGCAGTGACAGAGATGCTGTGAGTGTGACTGACTGCTCTCCCCTCTTGCTCACTGCTTTGAGCATCACTCCGATTTCAAACTCTCAACATTGCTAATCTAGAGCACGTTGGGTTTTTACCTTTCTTTACTAAAGCAGTTTTGTTTTTATTTTTTTTTAAAAAAAGGTGTCAAGCTCGGATTTCATAGCAGCACTGCTCAAACAATATACCAAAAATAAAAAAAGGGAATCTATTCAAATTTCTGTGTTTTTTCCAAACTAGCGGTCTTTTCATCGTTTTAAAAAATACACTCTTCTCCCCTCCAATGAAAACAGCTGTATACTCTTTGCTCACAAAATACAGATGCAAGGTCACAGAGTTTCGTATCACAAATAAATTTAAATAAGATGTAAATAAATTTGACAAGCCATGACTTTGGCAAAAAACAAAAAAATATATATATATTTAGCTCAATGCCATTAGTTTTGCAAGGCTAAATCAAACTAATTATAGTCAATAACAAAATACAGAACATTTCTAATATTTGCTACATCTAGAGAGGCACACAGAATAATTCATTGATCTTAGCACTTTCTTTCCAGAGATGATTTTGTTTTTGGATACATGTAAACGTTTGAATCACTGATAATGGGGTTTTTTTTGGCATTTAATGTACTAGATGCTCCCATCTTCGAAAACACAAGAAAATGCAAGAAGATTAATAATACTAGGAATGCTGCCAGGTAAAAAGTTGACCTAAAGTACAACAGTATAAAACAGACAAAATGTAACATGCTATGGGGAGGGTGGAGAGGGGGATTAGATTAGTACATAAGTACACTTTTTATTTTTTATTTTTTTTACAATAAATAAAAAGATTGCACTGTAATTGGTATTTAAAGTACTGTATGCAGTATATAGTATAAATAAACCTAAAAACAAAAATAATGTTGTTTTTTTCCCCATTACTTTGGTTAAGGGAATATTATGCTAGTACAGGACACTGGATCTTAGACGATGGAGACAAAGCACAAAAAAGCTAGGACAAAAGCAAAACCAAGTAGCAAAAATATACAAAAACAAGAGGCAGGGAAATACACTGTGTCTGTTGCACCCTTTTGGAATCTATTTGCACCTCCAGCTCATTTATGTCCCTGAGGTACTTGCACAATGTTGACTTAATATAAATAACCCCATGACTCAAGAGTTAAAAATCTAGTGTCTTGATGGATTAAAACGTGTCTGGGCAGGGGCAGGCAGGAGGGGGACACTGCCACCAGAGCAGGGACCTTTCCTCTGCAGGACTCTCATCGCAGTTTTGCCAGGTACCAAGTTATTTCCATCAGCCCCGTGGTAAGAACAGCATAGACACCCATTTAAGGTATTTAAAACGAACAGATGTGATTTCTGATACCTCCAAGAAAGTTCCATAAAATGGAGACCCCTCCAAAAAATAGTAATAATATTAATAATAATAAAAAAAGATCAACTGACAGTAAAGTTTGCTTCCATTGAGTGTAAATCTCACCTAATTCAGTAGAGGCAGTTAAGCTGTCACCAGCTCGAATCATATAAATCAGGCTGAACATAATAGAATAATATCTAGTATTAGATTAGGGATAGTTATATACAGTGACAAACAGACAAGTTAAAGCAGCTTTTAAATAGCTGAACATGGGAATAACTAACTATTGCACAATGCCCTCTTACTTAAAATTACTGCTAGGAATCAAAATGGTAAAAAAAAAAGATCTATAATGCTTCGTAATTTATACGCAGTTTGGTTATCTGATTTCTTATACAGGCAGTTTATAGTGTTTGTAACTGTAAAAATAACAGATAACTAAAAAAAAGGTTTTTCAACTGCAGGATGCTGTTCCAATTGAAATGCACTAAACAGTTAAAATAACAACTTAGGTTTTATCTTGAAAAATTGGGGCAAATGTAGTGAATAATTCGTAGGCAACATTGCTAATACTGTTCAAGGAAAAACTGGTACTTGACTAACACTGTGTCCTAGTCTTACCACTATACACACTTGTGACTAATGGTTAGAAGGAAAAAGAAGAGACAAAAACAGTGACTCATGATTAAAATTTCCTAAATAGTAAGATAAAATAAGAGACTGCATGAACTTCAGTGAAAAAAACCCAAAACAACATTGAAAAGGCAAATCGGTGACAATTTTGAAATCGTGAAGGAAAAATAAAAAAAAAATCTTGCTTTTGGTATCTGGTTTGCTTGTTTCTCCAGTTTGACCACTTCCTAGTTCTGAATTTCAAAAAGGTGCATCAAAACACTGATTTATCTTTCTTCAAGCTAGAACCGTAAAAACAAGAGAAGTATATAAAATGCACGGTAGAACGGAGGATTTAAAAAAAAAAAAAAAGGAGGAGGAATATCTGAATAAATGTGTGGATTATAATGCGTAGCATTAGTTAAATCTGTATGTTGAACTCGCGTTGAACTGTCTACTTCATAAAGAAGTACTGTAGTATGCAGGCGAAGATGATGGAGAGGCTGGCGAAGCCGAGCACGATGAGGGCGGCAAACTGTTCGTCCGTGGGCACCATGGCCTTGGCCTTGGGGTCATCGGCGCCCGGCTCTCCGGCCAGCAGCAGGGCACCGCGCTGCAGCGCGAAGGCCACCGAGGGGCTGAAGGGGCCGCTGAGCTCCTGTGAGGTATCCGAGCACCGGCGGCAGGCGCACACGCGGAACCGGTAGTCGGTGTTCACCTGCAGGCCTGAGATGTGGAATGTGGTCTCTTCTCCCTTGTACACCTGAGGAAACAAACAGGGAGCCCCGTGAGACAACGCCTCCTCTGGCTTTCACCATGGAAAACAGCGCCAGGTTCTGCACGGATTTCAGTCAGGCCTGTAAGGAATCGCTTCTCAAAGGAAGGACCTCTCTGGGTCAGCGCAGGGTTTGAAAAGCAGAGGTGTGTGGGGCACTGTGGAGGCCGGTGGGCCTGTGCCACCAGTACAAAGAGGGCTACTCCCTCGGTTATAGACAGTAAAAAGGCTTTCCCTCTGGGTGCCATGCCTTGGCCATTCAAATGTACCTGGGTTCTCCTACCCCAGTTGGTCTCCCTGCCCCTTTGCTACCTGAGAATGTTCTCCTTACTCACTCCCATAAAGCTCCCGCACTGGTTCTTGGCTCCCCACTCTGCCCCTCTGCCCTTAGTCCATTGGTCCTGTGACTTCTATAAGCCCGTGCCAGAGGGGAGCTTCCCCCCTTTCTGTCCCTGGAGACCCTTCACGAGCAGAACACCTCGTGCTCAGTCACCTTCGCACGTGGATGGAATAAAGTTTGCGGAATTCCACACAGGGGGCCTTTCTGCATCTGCTTCCTCATCAGCTGCAGCCTCTTTGCCAAAGCTATCCAGCAAAACTGTGTGTGGGTGATTACAGCTGCATTTACCTGGTAGTGTCTTGAAAGAGGCGATGCTTGAGAAGGCAGCAGCATTTTAAACACCCCAGAAACACCCAGGCTGCTACAGGCGACATCTCACAGGCCCCAACACTGCACACACAGGGACAGGCAACACCAGACAGTGCAGCAATGACAACACACACTCATCTGCTGTGGGTGTGATAAACGTCACCAACGTATTGCTGCACTCTGAAAATGGGACTGTATGCCTAAAACATGTCCAAGATAATCACCCTGTCTGGCCCCAAAAGGAAAAAAACTTGCAAACAAGGTTATTGGAAGTCATTCAACGTGTATGTGTAAAATTGCTTACAAATATCATTTTAATGTATTTTCCCTCACATTTCTCTCAAGAAACAGCAATCTTGCCAGAAATTACGCTTTCAGAACTCTGGAAATAATAAAATATTATTAAGGTATGAAAATTTTCCTCTTGATTGCATTGTATTTGGTTGTTTAGTAATCCAAACCCATCACATATTTATGTTAATCAAACGTAGGTACCACATGGCTCAGAGCACAAGTCACAGTATCAGAAAGGAGAAAGAAAACTGAGTATCTCAGACAGTTCTGTGACTTAAATGGAAAAAAACCACTGGAAACATTCACAGACCCTGAAAACAAATAACTTATATAATGGATGGTTGTTGAAAATGGTATTTTATGAAATGAAAAAAGTGTCACAGAATGCCTGTGTCTGCTGAGAAAAAAACATCCTGAACTTCAGATACTTCTTCTTCTTTTGCTCATTTACCATTTCCCTCTCCTCAGTGTGGCAGCAGAAGGCTTGAGCATCTCTGCCCTCCCAGAGGCAAGAACTCATCTTAGAAAAGGGGAGCAAGTGGGAAATTAGACCCAAGCCCACAGAGGATTTCCTGTGTGTTACTCTGGAGTTGGAAATTAGGATGAAAGAGAACAGAAGTGCTCAGCTAAACACCACTTAAAGAGTGCTCTGCTTGCCGCTGAGATTCATCCCTCGGTTAAACAGTCAGATGCTGGTTTTTTGAGAAGGTCTGGGACAAGAGGAATAAGGTGGTTCTTTCATTTGTTTCTTCCCTTCCTTTTCACCTTTCACAGCGTTTCCACGTGCAGTTTGAATGATGGTGAGTCTGGGTTGCCAGACAAAGCACAATCCTCTAACTGGCTCATGTTTCTTGGTCCTGAGGCACAGATCAAGAAACAATCCTTAAACAAACGCTGCCTTGCTCAAGTATTGCTCAGCATTTAAAGGAAGTCCCCTCTAGGTCCAGTGACAGGAATACAACAAATTCACGCCATAAACCCCTGTGAGTGGCCACAGCCTTGCACTACCGCCTTCCTTCTTGTCTTTGTTTGTCTTCCCAATGCCAGTGAGGAGTGAGTCACTGCGTTACAGTAATCGCAGAGAAAACAAAACTGAAAGTGCTGTGGCAGCCCCCAGAAGTGATGTGAGGGTTGAAACATCTGTTTGCAAAGCACCCCTCATCCCAGGAACACATCTGCCACTGTTTTACCACAGCAATTCCATTTCTAATACCCACCCGTTGTGGCCAACTGTGCTGTTCCACAGAACTGAGTCAGGATTCTTCCACATGGAGGATGGACCCAACTCCCATTTCTTTACATTCCCAGACAGGGCAACTCAAAGCCCTCAGAAAACCACTGCCAGCAAGGTTTGCTTTCTGGTGCTGCTCTAATTTTTCATTTAATTTCAAAATATATAGCCAGAAAAGCTCTACATGCCTTTGCCACAAATAAACCTTTGCAACCAACATGACCACTTCTGAACCAAAATGAAAAATCCACTAAAATCCAGATAATGACATTTAATAAAAATTTACAATCTAAAGTTCATAAATTACATTTAAAAGAGAGTAGGGATGGGATACATATAACCTGTCTTTGCACTGAAAAAAACCCGTTCAGTTAATTGGGTTTTTTACTTCTTTTGTTCTGTCAGGGGGTTGAATACCAGTGTAACTGGAGGCCAAGTCTGGCTAAATCGAAGACCTATATCTTCATTACAGTCTAACAAGTACAGATGGCCAAGTTCACTCAAACCAGCTGCTCAACAGCACTTCTCAGAAAAAGGCCAGACAGGCAAGTGAGAGAAGAGTGTGTCTGTAAGGGAAGTTTGAAATAGAGCTGAAAGTAGACAGAATATGTGAATTAATATTCTCTAATGACAAAGACGAAACGCTTCCCACACTAGTGCTAGGATAGAAATTGTTCTGTTTTCAGTGGTTTGATGAATATTTACCACCAGTGGGCCTAAGTCCCTTCTCAGTAACAGGTAAACAATTATTAAATTGTCACCTACTCCTGACAGCAGCCTCTGCACCCTCTGCCAGGGGCACCTCAGAGCTGTGGCAGGGTGCCCCCAGCACAAACACATTTGGTTGTGAACACTGTTATGCTCTGTGGGTGGACTCCACATACACAACAGAAAAAACCCTTGACACGGGTTTTTAAAAACCCTTTAAAGGTCTTTAAGTCTGCCAAACAAATATGAAATCAAATATAACTCAATAAAGCAGCATAGTATTTTCTATGTGGCACATTATGCTTTGGTGGCCAACAAGCCGAAGTGAAGTGCCTATCCAATTTATCACTTTCAGTTCCTAAAAACAGGTTTTTGGTTTGGACACTTGAGAATATAATAAAAATGTGATGAGCTTTTTGCCTGGCTTCCTCAATGAAAATATCATCACAAGTAATAAACTGCTGCTGAAGACTCTTATGGTATCTGATCCTACTGATCAAGCCAGCCAGCCAGAGAATTCCTGCAGGCAAGGATTTCTCAATTTCACTCATCTCATTAAATAATTCCAACCCTCTCTCCCTCCTTTCCAAACAATAACAATGACAGCTGTAATTGCCCTACAAACAACACACTGGAAAGTGCAAGGTAACCTCACCTGGTTGTTGCACCCCAATGCAATGGCCAATGTCTTTAATAATTTATAAAAGCCTATTTTGTATGGTGATAAAAAGGGAATCATAGAATGGTTCGGGTTGTAAAGGAACTTAAAGATCACCCAGTTCCACCCCCCTGCTATTGGCAGGGACACCTTCCACCAGACCAGGCTGCTCCAAGCCCCGTCCAACCTGGCCTTGGACACTTCCTGGGACGAGTTTCAATCTATGTCAGAAGAGTGCTCACTCTAAAAGTTTAATTTCTTCTAAGTCACCCAACAGATTTCTCTTTAAGAAACTGGATTATCATTTCATCCCAACCCAACATCAGCTTCACTCACTCCACTGCTGAGGAGCTCATAAACCCCTCAGAGCTGTATGAGAGTCTTGTCTCCTGAACAGAGAGAGTCCCTCAGAGCATCTGCCTTGAGGCTGTCTGCACTGAAAAACCCCAAACAAAGGAAATTATCTGCTCCATCTCATGACACAAAATTGGCACCAGGAGGCAGAAGAAATACTCAATGCAAGTGGCACTAAATGGCACAAGGTACTGTGTAATTCTGTTGTATTTTGGCACACAACCAGCACAAGTGCCTTTGACTTACTGAAAATAGAGAAGGAAGCCCAATTTTTGGCTGGTTAGAGCTTTACAGAAATTGTCAGTTCACAAAAGCATTTCAGAGATTGTGTGTCTAGAGAACCTAATCCAAAGAAAAAGCAATAATTAAAGCGAGAGCTTGGTAAGGCCAACTGGGCTCTCCCAGGCACAGCCCTCTCAGCGCAGACCTGAGAACTGCTGAGGGATTTTCACAAAACCAGTGTATCCCACCCATAGTTCTTCTTCTTTTGGAAAGCATTTAGCGACATTTGGAAGGCATTTGGAGACAGTTTTTTCCCCAGAAGAGATGTGGCAGGAGCTGGTGAAACACTGTTGCCTCCAGATTCTCAGAAATTTCAAAGGTAGAACATTTTGCCTCAGTGGCCAACAGTTTAAGGATAAAGTTTTAAAGAGCTCAGCTCTCATTTCCCATGGTCAGCTCTTAGGGAGAGCTGGTTCCTGGTTGATTCCATCCCCAGAGCTCCTCAGCTGGGAAACCAAACCTCAGGCTGCTGGGCATTATCCCGAACTGCAGCTCCTGCAGGTGCTGCAGAGCCCGGCCCACTCCCCTAAACCCACATTAAAGCTATGCAAACACAGACAATTTAATATACTTTGCAGCTAAATGATGACTGAGTAAGCTTTGCTAGATAGAAGTGCAAGAAACAGAAAAACAAATCCAGGCCACTGATTCCTGGAATCTCCTGTGGCTTACTTCCTGATTCATAAACAAGGAAGATTTGATTTCCTAAAAAGAATTGTCGCATGTCATTGCTTTTAAAAAATTATCTGTAAAGATAAAGCATACAAATACACAAAAAGGAGCACCCTGTGTGAGAAACAAGAAAAGGAGTAGTTAGCGTTTTTTAAAATGCACATTCCAGGGAGTTAAATGTTATCTGTTTAGCTCTACCAAATACAGTTCTTCTGACAATTCTCAGCAGAGAAATATTTACAAAACATTCTCCCAGAGGAGGGCAGGGATAGCAGTAGTCCCAGTCTTGAGAAAAGGGCTTTTTGAGTACTTTAGTATCACCTCTGCTAGATCAAATGGTGGAAAACCAGCAGCTTTTGGCTGTGGAGGGCTGCAAACACTGGGGTACAGGGGAGGGACACAGCTCAGGTGTGACAGTCTCGAGAGAAATGACAGCTTTACCCAAAGCATGTCAGTGGCTGATGTCACATTCCACGAATAGCCTGAAAATCTACAGTGTATTTCATCTGGGCAGCCCTTCAAAACAATTTGCAAAACGTTTCTAGTATAATATGCCCCCTTAGATACATATGCAAAATATGTATGTCACTTGCAGGGAACAAACCTTATTTAAAAATAAATTTAGGACTTGCACTTCAAAGGTAATTAACATATCACTACCATTAATTAACATATTAATGACAGTACTTCTCAGTTAAATAGCAGCAGGTGATCACAGGCACGTCAAAGCAGAGGTGAAGTGAAATGTATTAGACAGGAAATCACCGAAAGGTGTTTCTGTATTTTATCCTCTCTGCACATTACAGGAGCTCAGAGTGCCCCAGTGCTGAGACACCCCCCACATTCCTGATGAAGATAAAACACCTTGATGGGCAAAGGGGATTTCTGAGAGGATGAAACAGTGGAAGTTCCCTCTTTGCCATAGCTGGTTATCAACCAGCACAGCTGCACAATCCCAGTGTCACTTGGAGCATCCCAGCCAGGAACTTCCTCCAGGGAGTTACCTGGGACAGCTCACACAAAAACCCCTCATCAGGGTCATGCCTTATGAGAAACAAAGAGCTTCAACATAAGAAGATCCTAAAAGTATTTTTTACTTCCTTCACTGCTGTTTTTTTCACTCCACAGGTTCTGGACTGTACAGATTAAGCCATCACTTATCTCCCAGGAACATGAAGCAGTGCCCAGCTCCCCCCAGGGATACCAGAACATTTTAAACACTGGGGCTCTGTTTCTTGAAGCTGTACCTGGAGGTTACAACCAAAGCTCCTCTGTACCTCAGGCAACAGCAAAATGGCTCCACTTATTCACTTGCCACTGACATATGAGGCCAACACGGCACACAGGGTGTTTTTACCTACACCAGCATCAAAAATGTTCCCTGACAAAAAGAATAGTCAGGTTTCTGAGTCTTTATTGCCCCCATGAATTGTCTTGCAGTTTTTGTGTTATTTTTGATCATTCATTAGTTTACAGGAACACTCAAAAACAGGCAGAAGAGGAACAAAGACACAGTTGCAAAGGAAGCACTACCTTACACATATTTCTAAGAGTTTAATTAGCATAGCATAAGTGTTTAATTAGGATAGCATATCTCATTCCCTAATTTGGATTTATTTGATATCTGCAAAGAAAGCAAGCACAGGAAGAAGTGAGCACACAGATGAATTGCACTGCAAATCACGCAGTCAGAGGTGCGAGAGATGAAATAAAAGATCTAACTGTGAATGAGCTGTCCTGTTTCAGGAGCTCTGGGGAAGTGTCCACTTGTGATGTCTGACCAAGACAGAGAAGGGAAGAAGGATCAGCTGTACTTCACTGCCTTTGTTCCCACAGTGACAGAAAGGAGACACAGCAGTTCCACCTGCATCACAGCCTCAGACAGCAATGAGACAGACGAACAAACCACTTAACGTGCAGTTGACTGAAAACCTTGATGGACAGTGTTGGAATTGGCTTAGAGAGAAAGATTCATCTCCTGACTTTATCTCATCCTCAGATAATGGTTAAGAGCAGCCAGCTCAGAAGCAGGCATAGGTGGACAAAATTGCAACTTTTTAAAGGTTAGTACAGTTAAAAATAGTGATTAACCACAGAAAGAGCACAAATCACTCCAATAAAATAATGATGTTCTATATACTCCCTTAGGGGAGAAAATAGCCTATTACAGCCCTTAATTCTGACTCAGCCTTTACCAAAGTGCACCTGACACATCCCCATAGGGTGTAATTCAATACAGTAGAAAGAAGCAGCACTGTGGATTTTCAAAGCCATTTCCATTATGCCATCAATTTAACAATATTAAATCCAGACCATTTCCCTACCTGCTTGTATTCAGATTCTCTTCCAACCAGTACCTGCAGAACATAACCAACAGGATCTCCCTTCATGGGTGGGACCGTTTCCCAGGTAACTTCACAGGAGTTTCCTCCCAGCTGTGTCACTCGAGGGGCTGCAATAAAAGGAAATGTGTTCATGTTTAATATAAAGACTGCACTGAAATCTTATTCATTTTATGAGTACTGTAACATATACCAGAACATTTTACAAAGGGAACTGTTAGAGCACCTCTTACCTGTCAGCTGTGTGAGCTGCTAGAAAGGGGGAGTGGATTTAGAGAAAACTTCCAAAACTTAACTGCAGTGCTGTGCACTGATCTTTTCAAAGCAGAAGCCAATACACAAATCACACAGGCATTCATAAAAGCAGCAATTCTGTGAAGTCCTGAGCAAACACCTGTGCCCGTGGAGATGCCTGCACAGCCCTCCCATGCCATATGTCACTGAAAGAATAGTATCAAACATTTCATTCAGGAAAAACGGGAGATGGAATGTGAGAAGAGAAGCTAAAGAATCTTCTGTATTAGAGATGAAGTCCAGGCTGGGAAGCAAAAGGACAAGCATCATTTTCATGACTTGGACTTGTATCTAACTCTGAGCCTGACATCCACTTGATCAGACCTTCTATTTCTAGCCAGACTTAGAGTAGTGCTCTCACTGGAACTCCAGAGAAATTCAATTTGTCAGCTGTTACAAGGCTGCTGTCCTTAGCAGGGGCTCTCTGACCAGCTGAAAGCCAAAGGATTCTGTGCCCTGACCCACGGCAAGCTCACAGGTGAGCCTAGCAGAGCACAGACAGGGGCAGCACATTTTTATGTACAACAAAGCATCTGCCACTGGAAGGCATGAAAAAAACTGAAACAGCATCCAGGGTCCAGCAACCTCTTGGTCAGGCAGAGCCAGCAAGCACAATACCAACAAAAATAATGAAACTGGGAGAAACAAGAGTGCTGAACACTTGTATCAGGTGGTTAACGTGTGCACGTGCAGGGACATGAGCTTGTTAAAGGCAATCTGGATCCCCAGCCTGATAAAAACAGAAAACAGGAGGGTCTGCCACAGAAACAAATGCTGCTGCATACATTACACGAATTTTAGAGTGATTTGTTACTTCCCAAGAGGAACACATGAATCATGAAGACCCAAATGTAATCAATATCCACTTACTTCCCTCTGCACATCTGCTAGTGTTGAGAGACTAATAGACACCTTCATCTCAGCTGACAACAACAATCTCCATTACTTTTCCTGCTCCTGCCATCCCTCACTTCAATACATGTGGATTTTTGTCTGACACTTATAAAACGCTGCCATTAACAACAAAGCCATTCTAGGCTTGGCATCACTAAGAGAGTAATTAGGAGACCTTATAGGAGAATAAACACTTTCTTCTGATAGATGAAAAGCCAAACTAAGTTTATCACATAAATTCCTTTGTATTGCTCCAAGCACAGAAGGGAATCAGCACCATCATTTTGCACCAACAGATCACTCCTCCCCATGGCATCACTTCCCCACAGCAGTGCTCACTGGCAGGTTTGGCTGTGCCCTTTTCTCTGTCACAGGCAGTGTTCTGTCAGGTACCCCTGATCCCAGCCTACACACGACCTGGTATTTGCACCTTGTCCACGCTTGATACTCAGCCCAGGGATGCGTCACATTTATCAGGGACTCAACAGGCTCAAAACAAAAACCCAGCTAGGTGAACTGAATCAAATGGATTTTTAGCCAACAAAATGCAAGTGTGAGTACAGTGCCTGCCAGCACCCTGGGTCATCCCACAGGAGTTCCCTTCCCGTGGCTGGGCAGCACATCCCACACCTGTGTAATGGTGTGAATCAGGGGAACTCAGCCCTGGCTAAGCATCCTTACCCTCAATCACACGGGTAATTTTTGCTGGAGAGCGTTGTTCTCCCTGGGGGTGACTCAGAGCAGCTGACCTAGAGAACAGGGAACAACGCCCCCATGGTGTTCTCCCCTCTCTAAATACTTGGTTACGAAAGGTGTCAGAATCACCAAAGCCAGATTTTAAATACAGAGAAGCAAACAAAACCTCTCTGACAAACTGACAGTTGTTGTTTCTCTCATTAAATCACAGGGCTTGACAGGGGAGACTTCAGCACCAGGAAAAAAGGTGCATTTGATTTCAGCTCAGCTGATCTGACAGCCCATACAGCAACCCCCTGCCTTTGTAAGAGCCCAAAAAGGCCTAATTAGGCCTAGAACAAAAGGCCTAATTACATGAAGTTTTATAATGAAACATCTTTCACTGTGGTTTTTACTTTTGCTCCTTCCTTCCTCCTCCTGCTCAGGAGCATAATTACTTTGGACAAAATTTACACACAGTAAAAGACATTTCATTATAAAAACTTCATTTAATTAGGCCTTCAATTCTTCTAGTGGAACACATGCTGAGTTCTAAGTGTAATGCTCTATATGTGAAATATCATAATTAATTTTATACATGAAAGGGAAAATAAGCCCTAAAGGTCTACATTGGACATCACTTACACAACTAAAAATATGAAACTTTACTAAAGCTTAAGTTGGCAGGTACACACAGTACAGCTGTTAGACCTCTTGTTTAAATGCTGTGGCAATCCAGAGCAATCCCCTGATAAACATGATTGTTAGCAGCAGCATTTTAACAGTTTATGGATTACAACAGTGGCTGACATAACATTTGTGTTGCTTATGTGATTTTTTGGGGTGGTAATTCAGTTTCCCACAACAACATAACTTTGCAACTCAGAGAAACCTACAGTCAGCACAAACTGGTTCTTCACATGTGTTATCACATACTTACGGTAACCCTTACAACCTCACCCCATACTTACCAATTACACAAATATTTACACAGTACTTACAGGCAAAAAGCCCTGTGACATACCTTTGATTGCAGGTGGGACTGACTTAGTTGTGCAGAAGGTAGAGACTTCGGAGAAAGGTCCCTCCCCAGCATCATTGAGCGCCTGTATTCTGAACGAGTAACAGGTGGATTCCGTCAGCCTCTGTATCTTGTACGTGTGACTTGGTCCCCTATAAATCGGGATAAACCTGAAGAAATAAAAATGAGAGCATGTAGTTACACCGGAGTGGCACTGACATTTCTGGCTATTACATTTATCAGCTCCAAGTATCCGTCTTGTGAAAACTGGCACTGTGTGCCCTGCAGGGCTGTTAAAAGCACATATAAAAATGTCATGTTAGAAACACGCTAATGATGATGAGGAGGCTGGGGAAAGCAGAGGTTCATTTTCCCTTTTGAAACTACTGTTACCTTGCAAAATGATTACATCAATTATCAGGAGGAACATCTGTCAGTGGGTTCCCTACTACCATGGATTCACCCTGTGTCCTGCTACAATACACCATGTGTGCTGCTGGTTTACAAGTATGATGGAAACACGATTAGTGTGTTGACTCTTTAATGGATTTGGACTTTATTTGCACATTAAGACACAAAGACCATGTTTTTCAGCCATCTGTGTCATCTTAAGCCAGGGTAATTCTATTTAACTCAGAACATACAGATTGTGTAATAGATCTGTGATATGTTACACATCTCTCAGTTCTGGAGAGTTCACAGACTGAAGACAGCCCAAGAGCAGAGACAGAAACAGATTCAGGGAATACACGATGGCCTCTGAGTGAAAAGGCACAGGAGAAGCACAGTTACAGTGAGGGGATATGAAGGATTGAAAAGGATGGCAGCCTAGGAGGGCTGGGCAGGCCCACACTGCTCCAGAGCAGGCTGAGGAGACAGCACAGCACTGAGGAGGTGACTTCTAAAACACTTCCATTGACAAGATTAAACATGAGTGCACACAAACTTGTCCAACAATCAATGTCACTTCATCTCAAAAAAAAAAAAAAAAGGGCAGTTGCTAAAGAGAATCTGACTTCTATTTTCTATCATTCTGCTCAGATAAATGCTTTTCACTGACAGTTCTATGTCAGCCAGCAATTTCTAGCTAACCCCTGACCCCCAGATGCTGAGCACAGCGGGGATGAAAGCAAATAAAGAGAAAGCACCCAGATTGTGCATTCATCCACTCAGCCTCCACCAGGGAACAATGTCTTGCATGTCCTGGCCTTAGAGAACAGAAAATTTGCTGTGTAGGAACACATACTTTTTTTTTTATTATTTAGTACTTTTATTCAAGTATCTTAAGCATTTCAGAAGGCTTTAAATCACCAGGAAGCCAAGAGATTTTATTTTTTTGCCCTCCCTACCTAGGTGCTAGCTTTATCCTTTGGCTTTGCATGAGGTACACAGTACAACCAATTTGAGCATTTCAGAGAAACTGGGTCTGTCATTAGCTCTCGGGGACAGAAATCAATTTGTATTATGTTATGATTGCAATCCATGTAAGTACAAACAGAGATCAAGAACCATCTGTAATGAAAGGAAATATTCAGGTAATTCAAATTGCTGGAAATGTATTCTGAGGACTTACTACACCCACTGAATTTTAGTGAGACCCACACCTTGAGAAGAAACCAAAGATCTGTGCCCACAAGTCTTTAAGAAGCAAGTTTAGAGCAAATTTCCAAAGAAGAATTGTTTTCTTGCCCTTATGCTTTCCCAGTTTAAGAACTCCCCACTGTCCCACGTTTCTGAGGCTCACGTAAGCAGCCACAGCACATTTCAAAAGACTAACACAAACCTGTTCTCATGGAATAAAATTTCTGGAGGTTCACCATGTGATGAGCAAAGAACACACACTTAGGATGACACTGAGACTTGAGAGACAAGATTACTCTCCCTCTGCACTTCTTGCAGCTCAATCAGTCTCTGACTCTGATCCAAGAGCAAGAGAGCAAAAAACATCCATATTTTAGACTAATGACCAGTTTGCAATCATCTGTGGAGTTAGGAAAGCAAGGGAGGATAAATGTTCCTTCCCAGCTAACAGACAAGCACACCCTTACCCCAGGCTGGGCTTGAGGTGCATTTCCAGCCATTCACATGGTCAGTACCAATGACCCAAATGACATTGTCACCTTTTGGATATGACTGAGGTCATGAACCCTTCCTAACACTGAGGAAGTGATCTGGAAAAACATTTGAGCTCCTTCTGTCATTTGGGAACTGGACTAATACTCCCAGTTCAGTTAATACCAATACTCCCATCCAGTTCCCATCTCCACTCATTTCTACTTCTCCATCTCAAAAAACATCTGTAAGGAAAGCAGGAGCTGTTACAGAGAAGCTTGCACCACAGGACTGTAATGGAAGCACACTTAAAACTCTGAGATCTCATCATCTTTGAAGAAGGAGGGCTTCCAGTTTTGAAGGAAGAAAGGCTGAAGACCAAGCCAATCCACTTCAATTGCTGTTGGGCAATTACTAATGCTTTGTAATTGTGTTTGGAGATGCAGATCATGATGTGAGGCACATAATGAGGATGAAAGTAACTTCAAAATAGTTGTGATTTTTTGATAAGGTAGTATTTTCCTCTTGTGTAAAGCAGGCATTTCATAATCCTCCAGGATTCTGTTATTTTAAAAAAATATTGTAGTTGATGTAGATGGCTACAGGTATGGAGCAACGTATCCTACAGTCTTCTTTCACTCTCCTGGGCTTTCTGCTGAAGGATCACAATGAACTGAAAGTTGAGTCAATCAGTGTAACTGCACATTGCTACTGTGATGTCTGCATACATTAACAATTATCTAAAGTAAGATAACATGCTCATGTTATTACAATTTCATTTTTAAAATCTAAATCTAAATTAAGAAGCACATTTGAACATGAGCTCTGTACATCTTTGCCTTGTTGGCAAGCCTGTTATTGCTCACTGTGCTTCATCCAGGCCTCACTCCATACACTGCCTCAAGAACCAGTCAGCTCTGAGCTTGTTTGCAAGGCCTTAATCTCTTAGGCATTTAAAAGTTGACTCAATCTGTGTATGGAAACCTTCCACATCCTCTATCTCCCTCTCACCTTCTGCAAAACAAGACATTTTCAGTTCTCAGAGGTTTGCCCAGTTGAATTCAGAAGACAATAGGTTACATACCTGAGCTGGCACCCTGCCTTTGCAAATGCTCAGCCTCTGTGGTTACTGGCATTCTCACTACAGCTGCATTTTTTTTTTTTAAGGTTTGCACCATCCACAATTAAACCTGAATTATTCTAATTTACCATGCTGTAGTGTTGCCTCTCCTCTCCACTAAATTAACAGCAGATACCAAAAAGAAAGCAACTTTCTCCAGGGATAGAGACACTCCCCAGAGGCTGCTTCTCCCTCATCTTATTTGAGTGATCCCAATTCTCCCTCCCCAGACATTCTCACATCAGTCACGGATTATTTATTTACCTGCACACAGCGGAGCAGAGAGAACATCATGTCCTACAGTGATTGTCAGGGAGACACCACTGCTGTGACTTTTTCATCAATACCCTTTTATTCTCAGCGAAGATCTTCTTGGAAATATTTTGAATGTGGCAGCTATTTTGTTTCCTCCACTTCAGTCACTTCCAGTCGAGCAGAAGAATATGAATGTACTCGCTCTACCCCTGCTCATTAATTCCCAGCACATTTTGAGCAGCAGGTTCCCTTTCAAACTCTTGGGTTTTGTTTATATTTTGGTAACCCGTTGGTTCTTACAAGAATTTAATTTGAAAGAAGTTTTACCGTAGAGCACTGAGTAAGATGGCAATCTTGGGGGGAGGCACAAAGGCTGAAAGAGCCACCTGAGTGGTTCTGTTACTGCCTCCCAAATATGGGGTCAGATGCCAGGATTTTGGCTGGAGAGGAATCATTAATATAGCACCAGCCCAACCTGGTGATCTGAGGCTTCACATCAGCCCACTCAGGCAACTGCCTCGTTAGAAACTAAAGGATTTCACAAACCAACAGCTCTTTTAATATTATTAATGCTACATCACATTATCTACGCATTTACTGCTCCCACCTACTGTCTTACACTATTCCTCTAATTTGGTGACACAACATTTTCAAACACTCCCTGATTTATGTGATTTTCTCTGCAGCTCCCTGTACTGTGGGTGGCAATAACGAAAGCAAAGCTTCAAACCGAAACTATCTTATTCAGAGATGCAGGAGTAAAGTCAACACACCATTTTTTTCATTTCTGCTGTATTTTAAATCATTCTACTCAAAGAAAAAAAGTTTCACACCTGCAGCATCCCCCATCCCCATATCCATCCCTGTTCCTATAACCAGTACCAGGCTGACCCAATCTTTCCAGCTTTGGGACACTTTTCCAAGCCTTTTTTTGGGATCTCCTTTTGCAGGCAGGTGCTGAGGGAAAACGAACAGATAACAAGAGCTCCCCAAAAGTTCTGTGCTCCTACAACCTCTCCCAACTCTGGCTTCCAGCCCTAAAATGAGTTGTGGACCAAACAAATGGGATGCACTGGCCCCTTTGACATGGAGATCTGTTTTCTAGAAGATTCCTTTTGGAAAGTTTTATCTATAATACATATTATAGACATTATTTGTATTATAATATATGCTCACCACCGTCAATATGACTTTTGTTTCTACGAATAATAATAATAACAGGGCCCAGTGAAGGAGAACATTTCCTTCCTTACATTTAGAAAAGCAAAAGTAAGTGGAGAACAGAAAAAGGCAGGAAGAGCAGTGATAACAGTCAGATGGGAAGAGTTTGGTTTTCTTCCCTGAATTATCTAGCACATCTGCAGGCTAGACAAAGGGTATTTGCTGCCAAAATCCGATTTCTAGCTTGTTTCTACTAGATTATCTTTCATCTGCTGCTGAATTTGAGTTTGTAACCCATATTTACAACAGATAGTCACTTGCCAAATGTCTGGAATTATTGAGAGTTGAAGTGTTTCAGCCTGTACAAGCTCCTCCACAGCAAGAAAAAATGGCTTTTTTCAGAAGGAGCATCTGGGCACATTCAGGAGGAATGGAAGGCAGAGCAGCAAAGTTCCTGACGTGATTCCTGTGTGCAGCCACATGTGGGGGCAAGGAACAGGCAGGGAGGGCAATACTGAGCACAGCTAAAATGGGAATTAACAGCATTTGAATGGAAGATCTGGGAGAAACTGGGGAAAACACCCAACAGCCTCTTGAAATTACACAGTGAGGAAGAAGAAAATGAGGAGGCAGCTGCAACACTGTCAATAACCAACAGGAGACAGAAACAAGAGTGGACTTCAAGCTAAAACCAAAAGAGAACAAACACAGTTCAGAGCAGCAAACCAATGTTCTGACAGCCCCACACGTGTTTATGTTCCTCGTGCAGCATTAGAGTCCCTTTCCCAGAATGGCAGAACTGGCAGTGCTTATGGGCCTTCAAACGCTGCTCTCTGAGCACATCTGGCCAGGCTGCTGCTGACACAGCCCCAGGGACCCGGGCAGAGCCAGAGACAGGAGCCAAGCTCAGCCTCTCCTTCACCACTGTCAGCAAAGCGAAGCTGGAACCCAAAAATCTGCTCTTGGAAAACTGGCCAAGGTGATCCCGCTGCACTGAGCTGAGCCTCTACTACTATTTAGAGATTAATATTAGAGTCATTAATCAAGGCATCATTTTTCTTCTAAGGGTGTTACAGATGTGCAGAAAATAGTTTTTATTACAGTGACAGTCTTGGGTCTAGATGCTGCTCTTATTTATGAGCTGCTGTCCGGAATATTCAGTTACCCATGAAGTCTGAAGTACCTGCAGAGGTGCACAGACCAAAATAAAGGAGAAAATTTCATTTCTTACCAAACCAAGGATTTTTTGAATATATTTATGGAGCAGCATCTTACTCTGCCAGCTTCCTCACAGCTGAAACACCTCATCTCACAGATTTAATGTGGTTTGCTCAGACTCTATTTTATCTCAAATAATGACACACATACAGTTAACTCACCTACTACACGTGTGGGTTCACTCCTGCTTGCAGGAAGAAAGGTGAAATGCACTAACAAGTTAACTTTTCTATACTTGGGAACAGTTCTCCCTCTTCTTTTTCATTTGCAAAGCCCCAAGTATCTGATCAGAATGCTCCTAATAGAAATATCCCTATTATTAATAGCAATACTGACCCACACAATGCAGCACTATGAACACAGCCTAGCTGGAAAACCTTTCTGAACATTATCTTTCAATCCAGCCAGGCTTGCAGTGGAAACCGTAGCATGCCATCTGTCTTGGTGCTCATGCTTAATTTCCTTTTATCACTGTTTTACCCAACATGAAAATGACTTTTTCCTGCAGGTTTTTGCAGGGATACGTTAACTTATCTGATTTTGTATTTTAATAGAATTTCACAAGCCAGCAGGACTGATACATAACAGTAATTGCTGTTAAAATGGGTGTAAATTGTCTTGATCCAATCAGGAGCGTAAACAGTTTTTTAATTAGACTGCTTGAAATTTGCAGTAACCAGGGAATGATTATGCAAAAGTCATCAGGCAAGGGCAGCACATTCAGCAACTGATCCCTCTGTGCTCCTATTCTACCTTCCTGCAAGGTAAAGCAGAACAAACACCCAGGTTGAGGCTGACATGTTCAACCACTCCCTGCCACCACCAACTGAAGACAACAGAAGTGTGAGAGAATTGCCTATGATCCTTACATGGTATTCTTAAAGATTTTTTAGGATGTTTCTTAGTCAACCTTACCAACGACTCTCCCTTAAAACATTATTATATATGTATTTATTTATTGTGATTCTGTACACACACAAAAATAACAATTGATCTCAACTGCAACATACAGTCATCTAAAAGAAACACAAGCAACTGATAAATGACCCACTACTAATTTACTTGCTAATTCTCCCTTTCAGACTGGATATTGTGAGCATTTTAAGACACTAAGAGGTGTAATTAGTTGTAGGAACAACTGAAGATTAATTACCAGTACAGCAGGAAAAAAATAAAAACCATTAATTAGGTTCATTTGTTCCACAGAGAGGAAAAATCCATAGTATTCTGGAAAGTAGTGCAACTTGATTAACATAAATTTCTTGATATTACCACAATTCGAAAATGAAGTCACAACTGATAGTTTATTTAAAGAAGAGAGGAATTTCGTAGTCCTCTTTACATAAAGGTCACTTACTCTCAACTAACGTTTCTATGTACTGAGCTTTCCAGAAACAGGTTTTTCTTCATTTCCACTCAGTGCTACCCATAATTGAAAGGACAAGTGATGCTAATTTCATCTTCCTAAATGTCACACCCCAAGAGCTAATGGGAGCTAAGGCAGGTACATCTCCGATGTGCACACCTCCTCAAGGCCTCACACTAATCAGTGCCAGGAGATTTCCAAGTATTTTGCTTCACAGGTCTTGCAATCAATGAAACATTTGGTCTCCAGCAACTGGCCTGTTACACCTCATTACAGAAAGGAAAAGTTAAAAACAATCCTTAATGACCAGGACACACTGGAGAGCACTGGCTGACTACCATTACATAAACCCAGAGCTGAGTCTTTACCAAAAGGCCATTAAAGCTTTTGGTCAGGATGGGACTTACTGGTTATTTCCTTTTCTTAAAAGAACTTGCTCATCTTTATATTTCTGTTTCCGAAAATGCTTCAACAGCATTTCAAAGGTAACTTCTCTTTTGAACCAAAGAAGGGACAATTGTAATACTGAGTTGAGGGATTTCAACATAGAGCTGTTACCAGTAATTTCAGATGTCTCAGGGAACACAGTAACAATGTCCTCTGAAAGACCAGGGATATGACAGAGGTCACTTTTCAAATATCCGTGTTTAAACCACCACCTCTTTCCCTGAATCAAGCACCATCTCTTCTCCCAGCGGAGGGGACACCATGGAACCTTCCTAGAACTCCTTCAAACCATGAAAGTCTCCAAAACATCCTCCTAGATCATTTATTCTGTGCCATTTTTTCACCAGAGACTGGCAGGGGTGGGTGGTCAGTCCCAGGCCTGTCAGTGACTCAGATTTGGACAATGCCCTTAACAAAACCCTTTAACTTCTCTACCTCTGAACTGGCCAGGCAGTCACACTGCATGACTGCAGCTCCCTTCCAGCTACAATATCCTATTCTATTTAATTATTCCCTTAGATGTGCACAGTTTACTGGCATTGGCCTGTGCAATTGAAGAGATGATGCTCAAGAGCTGTATTCCAGCATTTTCCATGAGCACACACAGGGGTAAGCAACCCCTCAGCCACAACAGGGTTTATGTAATGGGAATAATCCCAGAGAGGACTCCTGTCCCTGCATCCACCTGCTGCTCTACCAGCTCCTGGGTGGGCTGTGCTTCTGTGCTCCTCAGGGACAGCAGCTCTCCTGGAGGCACAGAACTGCACCTTGCAGGTGCATCTCCCACTGTGATCAGTGCACTCAGTGGAGGGCAGAAAGGGAACAAACAGATCTTACTGCCAGGACTTGCCAGCTCCAGCTGCTCTCAAACATAGCACTGCACCCACCTACTTCTCTGCCGTGCCCACACCAGGATGGGATGCATCAGCCCCAGCTCTGTCTCGTTTCAGGAATTTTCTGAGCTAATTGCTCCAAAGCCCACCACCAAGGGGAGCCATTTCATGCAAGGGCTCTGTTCAAGCAGGAGGGGACAGCACAATGTTGAGGAGCAGCTTCCCTGCATCCCTGGGAGCTCAGGTGGACTACAAACCAAATTTGAAGTTAAAAAGATCCAGCAGAGTATCAAGTTCAGATTGTTCCTAATTAACAGCTCATAAGAGACCATTTGCAGTGGGAAAAACTTGTGCAAAAGCTCAGGATCCTGCTAAAGCCTCGTGCCAAAGCAAAGGAGAAAAAAGCCTTCCTTGCCTGCTGCAAGGTAACATTTTATTCTTACAAGGAAACTTACTGTTTTCCCCAATATAAAGCCAGGTTAAGAACAATTTACAGTTCTTCACCACCCTGCCTGCAGTGCTACATGAAAGCAAAGCAGAGCAGCCTGCTGGATGTGTCTTCAGCTCAGACTGAGTCCCAGGGGGCTGCAGGTGATGGGCTCCTGCCAAGCATCGCTGCACTTTGAGGGAGCTGTTTCCAGCAGGCACATTCTCAAATGGGAATTTACATTCATTGGACACCTCTCAGGATTAATACAGGGGAGCGTGTAGCCTCTCTGCATCAGTCCAGTTCAGATACTGGCAGGTATTAACACATTATTCACGGTGGGTTTATTACTTAAAATTAGAGCTTTTGGGCCAGATCTTCAGCTGGCATAAACTCAGCACAGCTCTATTTAAATGAAAGGAATTGTGCTAATTTACATCAAATTATGATCCGTGCTGAAGGTCTCTAAGGATTATCTACTCGATAAGTCACTTACTTTAGCTAATTGAAGTAGTTGAGAGTGTTTCTTAGTAAATTATGAGCCATCTATGATATTTATTCATTGAAGAGCTCAGGCTGTCCATACTTGCATGTTGTCTTTCTTTCCTTGCCTTTTTTAATTGACTGTATCTCATCACAACTTTGGAGCTGCATTAGCAAATCTTCCCATACAAAGTTCACATGAAAGACAGTTGCTGCTCAGCACCGACTGTTAAATTTAAACACAGACTTTTTTGTTTCCTGCACACCTTAATTCAAAACTACTGTGGAGCTACCAAGCGGATGCCAAGCTCCTATTTTCTAATGCTGTAAAACATTACAGCTATAAAATCATGACCACCAGGTTGCCCAAAAAACATTGTTCTGCTCAGTTTTTGCCTTTCCTAGACCTCTGATTTGTAACCCTTGGCTTTATTAACACACACAGCAAGCTGGGTGCAGTATCTTTGTTTCATATTTTTCAAAAAGTAAAGCTCTGTGGCCATGAAACTTGATATTAAATTTACTGGCAGAAGGGCCAGGCTTTTGCTGAAATTTCCCAAGTACAGGATTGATTTCTGTTAGACCTGGCAGTGTCAGGTTAATGGTTGGACTCAGTGATTTAGGGTTTTTTCCCAACCTTAATGATTCTGCGATTCTGTATCATTTACAGCTTTGCAGCATAACTTGCTCAGACTATGGGCACAGAATGCCTGTTAAAACAGTATTTTGTACATATTTGTAGGCACGAAGCAATCAGGAAAACACAATTTTTCTTTCACTCACAACTGCGTTATGATGAACCAGGATTCTTTTTCATCGGCACCAGGAAAAGACTAATCTCTCTTACCTTTTATTTCTGTCCTCTAACTGCAGGATATAGACCATGTCGTCAGCAGAGTGAAGCTTGGAGCTGCTGTCTCCCCACTTCAGCTTCAGGCTCTGAGGCCCTGCCGCAGCACACTCCAGCCGTGGAGGTAAGGGTGGTAATGGCCTGGTTTTGGCTTTAATAAAGTGGCTAAAAGGTCCAGCTCCAATTTCATTGACAGCCTGGATCCTGATCCTGAAACAAACAGCACAGAGATGAAAGTTAAATAAAGTACTTTCACCAGGTTATTGATATAAACCTGTCCCAAGAGATGAGAGAGCCTCCTGGGGCCGACTGCCCCATCCCTGCCACGGTGCACAGCCCCAGCTCCCAGGGCTTTTGGTGGCAAACTGGAAGGTTCTGTTAACACAGCTGAAGCTGCAAGAGGTGCAGTGAAGATGGCAGAAATGCAGCAAGGCAGCACAGCCTGGAAAACATGAAGTGCCCAACCACGACTAAATAAAAAGCAAAAGTGTGTTGTGGTTGTCTAATGAAGATCATGGACTAATTTAGGCGAAATCATTCAGGGAAACTGGTGTCACTGCCATGAAACTCATCTCCCTGCTGGCAAACACGCTGCAGACCCAAGATTATTTCAGTGTCTCACAAAGCACACTCTTCAAGCACAGGAAACTCTGCTGGGAGGAACTAAAGAAGGAGGTTAAATCCACAAACCTCCTACACTCTGCCACAAACTGCAGGAGTATTAACTGCCAGTGAACTATCTATTTGATGAAATAAAAGTTGGACCCAAATCACTCCCAGAAGAAGCACAAAAGCCCTCAAGCCATTTGAATCACACTGAGGACATGGAGAAGAAAAGCAGACCACCTTCCTGGGCACAGCAGCTTGAATTTGGAAATATTCTTAAGACTGAGCCAGTCTTCTAAATTCTATTTCTTTCTTAAGCTAATGACTCCTGCCCTCTGCTTTGTTCATTTTCTCTCACCTCTCTGCACCTTAGTTTAGTGATCAGAACACTGAGAATCTGAGATGAGTGAGGAGCAGCAGTCCCTGACTATGGTAACATCAACTGCATTTGATCAACTGCATCAAATTTGCATTTCCAAACAGTTTTGAGGGCTGTGTAAACAGAAATATTGGTACAGATGAGCCTGAAAGGTTCCAGAAGTTTGTTAAATCAAAGACAAAATAAGAAAATCAGGATGGAGAAAACTAAGTTTTTTAAGATAGTTCAGCCTTCTTTAGTTAGCTGGAGAGATGCCATTTACTTTGGAAATCCTGAGCACAGCAGCCTTGTATTTTCTCATGGGTAAAGACTCTTTACAAGAACTGTCTTTGCTTGGCAAAGCTACTTATTTTGACTAAAGAACATAAAGTGATGCAAGTTCACACCAACAATGTATGAAAAATTACTTTGCTTTGAACAGCAAGCTTTCAGCTCTACCATTAGGAAAAGAATACGTTAAAAGGATAGGGGGAAAAAGAACTCTCCAGAGAGTATTCCCCATTAGATGAAAACACAAAACTAAATTTTCTACATTTCAAGAACATAAAGGGTTACGTTATTAATAATAATAAAACAGTAACAGCTATATTACAAAATGCTACTCCTGTTTTTGTAGGTTGATTACAGCAGCATGCTCTAGAGTACACAGCCTTTCGTTTTGTTTTATTTGGGATTACTAAAGTCCCAGGAACCAGAAAGCCTCTCCCGTCCTCAAGTATTGTAACTTCAGCTGATTTCAAATGGCAGCCACCACACCTGAAAACAAGCAGTGAGTGCAATGAGTCTCTCTGAGATCCCATTTTTAATGAGAAGCTGAGAGATGTGCTTTTTACATAGATGCACGAGCATAAACCTGCGTTTACTTGTCTTGCTGTTGCCAGGTATTTGCACGAGGTGAAAATGTGTCCCTTCACTCATTCTTATTTGCTTTCCTCTGCTGCACAGAGTTCTTGCTCCCCCCTTCTGACACACACAAATATGCACACACACACCCCCTTCTGACTCTGGAGCACAGCAAGACTGATGGAAACTCTCAAGCCCTAAAATAGAGACAGGCATTTTACAAATGAACGATGACACTGGGGAAGCAGGAGTTGATTTATTTGACTCTAACATGGCTGATGTGGGCACTCTTTTCTGCTGATTGCACCACCATAAAGCTCTGTAAATTGCCACTATCATTCCCAGGGCCTGAGCTTCATCAGACATGCACAGACAACGAATTCTGTGTGTCCTGTGCACGTGGCAGTGCGTCCCAAACCCAAGTGTCAGCTCCCCCTGAACTACAGCAGGGTCTCCTCAATGGGCATCCGGCCTTGGGAAGTGCAAGGGAAGGGAGAAGGAAGAAGGGAAACAGAAAGGGGAGAAAGGAGGATCATGGGGAGAAGCGGGGAGAGCAGGTGGTGGTGGGAGAGCACCTTGTACTGCTCCAGCCCTGCTCCAGCTCAGGTGCTTTTCCATGTCCCTGCCCCAGCCTGAGCTCTCCCAGCTGGGTAGCACAGCCAGGGTGAGCAAGAGAATATCCACAATCAAGAGGAAACCAATTACTGTTTACAGGACTGGTACTGGGAAAAATCAACTCTTTATTTTCGTGTGAAAGTACAGTATAGACAAGCAGATATATTTGCAGTAAAAGCACTTCCTGAATTCCTTTCAACTATTCCACTAATGGTTTCTAAGTGAAAATACCCCAAACATCCTCTTGGAAAGAAAGATGGTTTAACAATCTGACAATCACAATTTGACAACAAGGTTTTTGAAAATGTAGAGACTGTATTTATGAATAGTGCCTAATTCTGCAGACCCTGGACCAATAATATTTGTATTCATTCTCACATTTTCCCACTACAACTTTTAAACATTTAGAAAGAAAAACCATAAATCAGACTAGGCAAATTTAGAAACCACGAAATGATCTTTAACAGACCATTCTCTCTTATAAGATTCTTGACCCAGGGAAGTAAACACACTAAACAGGATGCTATTTTCAGACTGGTCACAAAATCCTTTGTATAGTATTCCAACAAAGTGAAAAATCAACTTTGGAATTAATTTTAGAGTCTGACATGAGAAGACTTTGATTTCCTAGTTCCCATAAGAGGAATGCCACCAGTTGCAATGCACGTGCCTGTGGAAACCTGTGGGAGTTAAAAATGCCAGGGACTGTCAAAGAGGAGGGGAAACAGCATCCTCCACCAGCAGCAGCCTGGACAGGATGAACAGATCACACACTGCCCCACAAATCTCCACTCAAGACTCCTGGAAGAAGACTTAGTTTCACACTCTGAAACAGATTTCATTTTATAGCCCCCTTAAACTTTGCTAATATGACCATCTCCATGTATTTTTCTCTCCATCTTGGACGATCTTTTACTTGGTATGGTTTAAAAAAATCAAAATATCTAGAATTTTTATTCCTAAACCAAATTAAGCATTGCTATTAAAATTTAAAAATGCAACTATATATTTCTGTACACTGTGTAACTTCAGAGGAGAAGCAGCATTCTTAAAAATTGGAAGTTGTTTTGCAGTGAAATATCTCAACAGCAGAGCACAATTATCTATGGAATGCGTTAAGTGAAGCTTGGGAACAGAGTGTAATAGAAAATTGGTGTTTCTGGGACTGTTGAATACTTATTTATGGTGGAATATTTATTAACTCACTCCTAGTTACATCAGTTCACAGAGAACCAGGCCAAGTCTATTACCCTATAATGGGAGTTTCCAGAGCTCTGTGGCTGTGTCAATAAAGCAGAGAGGCTGCAGGACTCGGAGCCATTTCTGCAGCTGCTCACCAGCCAGGATGTTTGCTGGGGGAGGCAGCTGCTTTCTCTGCTCTGTGCAGCAGCAGAGCTGGGCCTGTCTGAGCTGGAAGCCTCCTGGCTCAGCCCTGCGCTGGCCACTCGCAGGGGGACACAGGCACATCCCAGGTCCCCCTGCCTAAAATGCACTTTGGGATGTAAATCCTTCTCATGGAGAGCTCTTGGATTTGCTGCTAGGACAAAGCACCCAACCTGTCAGCTGAGAGCCCATCTCTGCAGAGAGCCTGGAGTCTGCTCCCTGAGTTCCTGGGCTGCTCCTCTATGGCCATTCCCACCCAGGAGCTGGAAGCAAAGCAACGCCAGACCCAAGCTGACAACTCCAACAGAGTGCACACACGTGGACAGGCTGTCAAAATCACCCCTCTATCCAAAACAATTTAAATTTCCAATTTTGGATTTGCTGGATTGATAGTAACCAATATTTGCTTTCAATTTCGGATTCCCACAACCAAAAACATTGACAGTGGAATTCCAACTCAACTCAGGCACACAAACCCTTTGCTGATTTACTTCAAATTCTGCTGAAAGTCTGGCAAGGGAGTTCAGAGTCTCAAAGCCAGTAGTACTTGGCTTGTTTAGTCTAGGAAAAATATGTTCACTGTTTTTAAACACAGCAGGGAATAAACACTTGAGAGGGAGAAGAGTAAGCTGTGTTAAACAAAACTGACACGAAAAGAAGACTCATCAGTGGAGAAATGCAGAGAATGAGATCAGTGATGTTCTGAAACGTTCTCCTGATTAAACCAGGGAGGGCAGAAAATGCACATTTAGCACAAAGCCTGATAATCCTGTCCCTTAAGGATTTGTTTATCAGGGCAGACATTCCCTGATCAAGGACAGGTGTCAAGATATGCTCGAAGAAGAAATATCAGTGAAAACGTTAATGATCAGAACACCCTGACAAATCTATTCTTGATTAGCAAAATAATCCTTCAAACTATTGATGAGGTGCATTTGCAATCCAACTGCAGTCACTTGTCTTCCCTGACAGGAATGAGATGTGAGATTTGGGGTTTCTTTCTCTCATTTTATTCAAGGAAAGGGCTTTTCTACATTATTACTTCTGATCAGTCATCCACTGGTCTGTGCTCCTCAGTGGGGTTTTTTTGGTAGGAACTTAGTCTTACAACAATATTTAGAACAGTTAATGCTTGTGGCTTTAGCTGTTTCATTTGGACCAGAGACAGGCAGAATCCCCGACTAAAATTATGTGATTTAATATGGTGCTTTTTACAAAATAATGAAATAAGAATGAAAAAAAAATTCCAGTCTCCATTTCTAGGCCTTGAAGATGACATTTCCCTAAAGGAAGCTGTAGACAACCAGGAACCAGCTAAAAAAGAGACTGAAGTAAGACTTGAAGGTGAAGAATTTAAATGGCACATTCTGTCTGGACTGAGTTGCTCAAAGTTCCCATTTCAGCTTTTTTGGCTCTTGGCTGAACAAACATTTGAGGAGAGACCAGGGAATACAAGACTGCCCAAAGATGATGCATTTCCACAGCTGGGTGACCAATCCACAGACAAAATCTCAACTTTATGTGAATGATCTGTGAGCAAGCAACGTGTGCTCCTCGCCTTAAATAACTTCTGGTGTATGGATTTGTATCCTTGCTACAACAAGTTCTTTCTTTTTGGGTACTGGATAAAATTTGGATTAGGATCTTAACATTTACAAGCCCCGTAGGACGGTGGCCTTGAATACAAAGTAAAAACAAGAAAAATGTTACAGCAAGTCTGTGCCCTATCTAATTTTACAACTGTGTGATCAGATTTCAGTCTTTATTAGAACAGTACTTAAAATAGAATTTCTTTTGTCACATATTCTGTTGTATTGCTGTTCATTGCCTGCATGGAACCATTTTTCTTTCTTAATTAGCAATTAGGGAGAAAACATATAAGCCTGAACATTAAACTAATAAAATTTTGGCAATGCCACTTAGCAATTTAGACTCTGAAGCAATATAAATTGGTTTTAAACTCAGATCATCTTTTCATTCATCTCCATATACCAGAGAGAAAAAATAGCTGTGGCTGTACAAATAAAAGTTCATTGTGTGAATATTGCTAACCCTGCACAGGGATCAATAACTTAATAATTTAATCCCCTGGAATAGTACTTCTAAGTAGCTGAAAAAACATGAGATGTAACACTGGAATTTTAATTATTTCTTATTTTTAAAATTTATTTTTAAATTTATTATTACCGGTGTAACCTTACCTTCGCAGAGCAACTTAAATAGAAAGAGAGGTCAGAGGTGATGCAAGGAGAGGAGAAAAGAGGAAAAAAGGTGGGAGAAAGCAATATTTGAACATGAAGTACCACAGGTCATCCCATCAAGGAATGACTGCAGATTCCTGTGCTCCCCAGGCCAATGTTTGGGGCGCTGGTTTGGATTTTAACTCACTCTGCATGTCACGAGCATCTCCTGTGTGACCCTGAGCCCTGGGATGTCCGTGCCCGTCCCTGCACTCACCGGTACGAGGTTTCGGGCAGCAAGCCCTCGATGACGTGACTCGTCACGTTCCCCACCACGGGAATGCTGCTGTCCCCCAGGTCGATGTTGTAGGAGGTGATCTCGGCCCCGTTATTGCTCGGCTCTTCCCAGCTCAGGACAAGGCACACGGAGGGGGAGGGCTGGCAGGCACCCACGGGCTCGTCCTCCAGCACTGACAGCGAGGAGACGGCATCAGGCACGGACGCGGGGATTCTGCAGCTCACCAGGTCGCTGTAGGGGCCAGCTCCAGCCTGGTTAATGGCCTGGGAGGGAAAACAAAGAGTATTTTTAGCAGTGTTCTCCTTCACGTGTGTGACCTGTGCAGCCTGGAAGAGCTGCATGAACTCTTCAGAGGATACACACTGCTGGCTTCCCTTCCAAAGCACAACTCCTACCTCTGCTGTCCCAGGGAATTAGTATCAGCCTTTGTCACTCAGGAATGCCTCAGAAAAACCGCAGAATACTTCTCTTTTCCCTAATGGATATTTAATAACCTTTTTATCAGTGGCAAACTTTGGTTAGTGAGGGAAAATACCACAGTCATGCTGCCAGTGACACATGACATCAAGCTGGCTCAGCGAACTGGCTACCCAAAATTACTGAGCCACCCAGCCCAAAATCCCCAGCTGGGGGACTGCAGGGTGTCCCAACAGATGCTTGATGCAAGCAGAATATCCCTAAACATAAGGGATACTTGGCTTGTTGGAATACCCCTAAACATAAGGGATACTTGGCTTGTTGAGAACCACCCTGGGTTCCTAATTTGGAGAATGGGCAGCCAATTTCATACTAAAAAGCTTCTGATATAAGAATATAGGAACTCAGCATGGCGTTAAGCCTGTGACCCACAGTTCCCCAGAGTCATGGAATCAGTGAAGGTGGAAAAGTCCTAACTCACTACCAACCCACAACCAAAGCACACAGCTCAGTATCTGCCACAAGAGAGCAACCATTTCTCAAGCTTCTCATCCTAACTCGTAGATCCTGAATCCCAACAGAAATGAAGCTTCAAAACCTGGCTGATTTCTGCTCATTAATTAGAGGCTGTTGTCTCCCAACACTGCACAGTGGTACAGGCCTGGGGTTTTATCAGCTCATGCTAAGCCAGTGGCAAAAGCTGTACCTACTGCACTGGAATTGCCCAGGGAATGACTGATGTTCCCCCCTCAGGGTTATTATAAACCCAACCCCAGAACCACGCAGGCTGGAAGGGACTCTGGGACTCGTCCAACCTGCTACTCCAGCCAGGGTCACACAATGCAGACCAAACTGCTCAGGCTTTTTTTCCAGTTGGGTCTTGAAAAATTCCAAGGATGCAGATGGCACAGCCCCTCTGGACAACTGTTAGAGTTTATAGAACATGGTACAGGAGAAACTACAGGAGTCCAGAAGGCACAGACCTGCAGAAACAGCTTTGATACTGCCCAGCACCCTCCACCATCCACATCTCCTTTATATTTGGAAAATTTTAGCCCAGTCTCCCATCAGATTACAATTAATTCAAAAATCCAGGCTTACAGTGTTGCCAGCAGGACTCTGATGGCAATGACAGGACGCATCAAGCAATTGTTTGATTTCCGATCTATGCTTAACTGCAGTGAATAACTTATTTCTGCTCTGCATAATACAAACACAAAGCCCTGCTCTGTTTTTCCAGGAGGTGTTTTGTTCAATTGCAGAAAGAGATAATAAAGTTAGATTTGTCAGCCTTTAAGAAGCCCTTCAAAACAAATCCTGCTCCGGGGAAATCTTCTATTTAGTGCAGCGCTCCTGGAGCTGTTAGGAGTGAGCCCTGTTTCGTGCTCTGCCAATGATACGATTTGTCTTGCCTCTAAACCAGTGCTTGGCAATTTGTATCTTGCTCCAAGCAATTTATTGTCAGTGGTGTTTTTTAACTGCTTTATTGGACAATCTCATCACCATAACTGATGGGGCTTTGCTGCCTAGCTGCCTTCCCCTGCCACCCCCAAGTGACACAGTATTCCCCTTCGCAGAAGCCACCATTGTTTTCAGGAATATTCATTACAGGAGAAAAGTTGAGCAACAGTAAAGACAATTGTCTGCCCTGCAGTTAGATATGCCTGATTCCACAATTTTCTCTCTCTTATTGAGTTACTGTAGATTGAGATAGCAACACTGTGTGTTTATTAGGAGCCTGAATAAATGCGGTTAGGGCGATCTTTATCTTTAAAAAGGAGAAGATTTTTCTGTTAAAGCTGGTAACAGATAAGAAAAACAGTTATTATTCTCTCCTCTTTTAAAAAATAAACTAAAATTTCTGACACTATTTAACTTTCTTTCTCTGTCTGTTACACATACGTTGTTGTGTATTTTGTGTGTAATTGCTTAAAGATTCCAGTGTATCTTGTAAGAAATTCTTCTCCATATAATACAGAGGATCAGATCCAGAGGATGAAGCTCTCTAGAAAGAAATGCCTGAGTCACTGATGGACTTCAATAAAATGTCTTATTGCTGTTGTGCCTTTCATGTAACTTCTGCCTATGGATTAAATTATAGTGGCTGCATTAAAAACTGAGTAGATTTGTGCAACATTTTTGTGGCAGGCAGTTTGAAACAAGCACCCACTGGAAATCAAAGGTGCCATACAGCTGCCTGTTGCCATTTTTAACACAAAATTTTCCTTGGGCTCCCCACAGCAGTGGTCCCACAGTCCCTCCCTGCCCGGCAGATGCTGAATGCTCTCCCTCTTGCACAAACAAGAGGCACTTTCTGGCTCCTGCATCCCCAGCCTCTCACACATTCCCTGGTTCTCCTTCCCCCACAGTGCCAGAGCAAGGCACAGACCAGTTCTGACCAAGTCACAAAATGCATTTGAGTGCACGTGGAGCTGTGGGGCCTGAGCTCTTGGGCTGCTGGCCAGCTCCTCAAAACCGTCTTCCCAAAAAATAAAAAAAATTCAATATCCTGTTTAAAAAAATATAAGAAGGAAACACTGGACAGAAGCATGTTGTCCTTGATCAAAGAAATTACCCTGGGTGGTCCACATGTTACCAGCTGGGTGGGTATTTGGGTTGGATTAGTGGTGGTATTCTGTCTTCACATACAAATATATCTTGTGGAAGATTATCTTGGGTAAAAAATATTTTTACTTCACTCCCACTGGCTTTACCTTCCATTTATTTCTCAGTAGATATAAAGGATGAAAAGTCCTCTATTTTTACTTTCATACAGATACATAAAACATATATTAACTGCTATTTTTCACTGAAAATAATAGAAGAGAAAGAGATCAAAGGAAAAAGAAATCATTTAGAGACTCAGTATGAGAAGCAGTCTCACAAATCTAAGAGACAAAATGGCAAAGATGAGAACTCACTTCCTGGCAGGTACCACCTCCTAGACACACAGGAATCTACTCAGCTGCTTTGCTTTACTTGATTAATTAAACAGATGCTGGAATTCTTCATTTAAGTCAGGGAAATCTTCAATATCCAGTTGGGAGGCAGATATAATTTACCTCTCCTTACCATGGAAGGTTTTGGTTTTTTTTTAAAATTTTCTAAGCCATTACCATTTTGTTTTGGTGGCAGAGGCCAAGGTGGCTGCTGCAACCATTAGTCACCGAAAGTAACAAAACACAAGAGCAATTTTTAAGTAACACATCAGTCTGCACTGCTTAAAAGAAACGTGCATTCCTTCTGCCTTAGAAAGCACATAACTTCAGAGGGGCTGATGAAAGAAATAAGATCAGCAGTGGAAGGAAATTCTGTCCGGGTCTCAGGGCAGTACCTGCAGCCTGCAGCAGTAACGCGCTGCCGCCGCCAAGTCACCGATCTCAAAGCAGGTTTCTGTGCCACTATACACCAGCTGTAGAGATTCCTCCTCTTCTCCCCACTCTAATCTGTATTCCGAGATGTCAGCACCAGAACATTCAGGACTCTGCAACACAAATATTTATACGGTTCAGTTCAGAAATAAGCACTTTGGATCGCTGTGTTTCGCTGAGGAAGGGATAAAGTACATGGAAAAAAACCCCCAACAACCACCCTTATTTTTAAATTAATACACCATTACTGCAGCAAATGGAAATGTACTGAGTTAATGTTCCCTGAGAGGTTACTGAAACAGGACAACTCTGCACAAAAATTACCTGATTGAAATTCAGAGAAATGAGTGAGTGTACGCAGCTACTTTGCTTTCCATCAGGACACTCAGGAATAAATTGTCTCTCCACTGGCTTGGCAGAAGCTCAACATGGAGAACATAAAAAAAGCATCAATCTAGTGCAGCCTGGTTGAGAGATCAAAACACAGCTCTGGAACCGCTGGCCTTGGAGCCTGAAGCAGTCACTCATGCGCTGAGAAAAGAACACCTCAGCAAGGGAGGAGCTTCTCTGTGGATGTCACCCACCAATCCCAGCACGGGACCTGGGCGTGCGGATCCTGGCACAGTCACATCCACAGTGGGATCTCAGAATCATAGAATGGTTTGGGTTGAAAGGCATCTTCAAGATCACCTCATTCCACGCCCTGCCATGGGCACAACACCTTCCCTATCCCAGGCTGCTCCAAGCCTCATCCAGCCTGGCCTTGGACACCTCCAGGGATGGAGCAGCCACAGCTTCCCTGGACACCCTGCTTTAGTATCTCACCACCTTCACAATACAGAATTTCTTCTCAATATCTAATTTAAACCTGTCTTCTTCCACATATCCCCAGCAATCCCTTTCTTTAGAGGAAAACAAAATGAATGCCTGAACGTGCTGGAGATGAGCCAATACAGGCAAAAGAGCACAATTCTCAACCCAAAATTTAGTGTTTTTAGCAGAACTACCTCGAGCTGGACTGTGTGGCCTGAGGCAGCTCAGGGCAGCACTGCTCTGCCTGCAGAAGTGTGGCCCACAAGGACTTGGTGATTGTGACAGGCAAGGAGTCATTTCCAGTGAAGGGACCCAAAGCCCTGCTGCACACCACAGCGACCACCCTGCACAGGCCCAGGGGCTTCTCTGCCTCGGACCTTCCAGCTGCTCTGGTAGGAACATTCAGAACTCCCAACCAGATTTTCAGAATGATGTGTAAAAAAAGCATCACATTAGGCACCACAGTGTGCTCTCCAGGCAGGCTCCACAGTGCTGCACTGTTTTCCCTTCTTATTCATATCAGCCAAAAAATGACACTCTTTAAGAAAGCATAACCACTGCAAACCACAGCTTCATTTTTAGCTAGAATAAACAAACACGTCCTTCAAATAAATAGAGAGCCTACCAGAACCACTGCTGCATCCCCTCATGGCTGGGGAGAGCAAATCCCTGACCATTAAAAGGCAGAATCTAAAAGTTCAGTACAATTTCTAGTTGCAAAAAGTATTAATACCCCAAAACTGCACCAAATACACCTGCTTCTTATAAAATTCAATGCAGATTATGTTTGTATCTAGATATGTTGTTAACACAATCAATTTATTTGAGTATCTTGTGAATGTCAGGGACTTCTTTCTCAACAGGGGCAATGTTTTGGGGAGGAGCCTCAGAGAGCAGGGCTGGAATGGCTGCTGGATTTTCTCTGGGAGTCTGTGGCAGAATTACAGCCCCACTGAACCACATCCCAGTGTTATTTATGGTAACAGCCTTTCTTTTCTGCCTTAATTACACAACATTTTTTCTTTAATGGCACCAAGCATCCCCACAGCACTTCTGCTAGCATTTATCTTGAGTCCAATGCCTCAGATGCTGGAGAACGGAGGAGGAATGCACACAAACAAAAGTAAATATTTGGGGAAGAGACAAACAATTTTTAAGGGGAAAAAAACCCTACATCGTAAGCATTTACGGAGGGTTAATTTCATATCAGAGGCTCCAGTTTCAGCTAAAATCAAATATTTGTCCTCATAATTCCAACTCAGAATATGCTGATGTGCTAAAAGCTTGCAGACAGCACTGCTATCATTTGATGCCAGTGCAGGAGGTCTTGTGTCTGAATCCTGGCCTGGAAGGAAGACTCATGACCAACTTCATGCAATTCTTCAGAGAAAAACAGAGAAGATAATTTTCTACAATAGAACAGTTTCTCCATGGAGTTTTCTTGCATAAGAAGATAATTCCAGACCAGTACACAGCTCTGAAGCTTGCTTTGGAGTTCTGTGGTGACCATACTGGCTTGGATCAGCAAGGTGGAATCAAACCCCATGGGCAGCTGACTTACCTCCCAGCTCACCAGCACTCGTGTGTCCGACACGAAGGACAGGGAAGGTGCTCTGCACTGGCCTGGGGGCCCTGCTGCTGTGGTGACCTCTGTCACCTCCGAGTACGGCCCGTACTAGAGGGGAACAAGGCATTACTGTAATTAATATACAGGTGTACACCCATCTCAAAGCCCTCAAGGGCTCTCCAAGAACAGCACATGAACTTTCTCAGTGCCCTAAACCTCCTCAGAGACAGACTGGGCTTCCAACACCCCACACCAAACACCAGAGCTCAGGATCAGACCACACATGTGACAGAGCTGAAGTGTGAGGTGAGCTCAGGAACAAGCAGAGAGCATGCACCTCCTTTGAGCATCCTCCTGTGTGCCCATGAAAGCAGAAATCACCTCCAATTTGCCCAAAAGTGAGGATGTGCACTCAGAAACTGAGGAACAGTTTGTGTCCCTCTGCCTTACCTCAGCACAGTGTGGTCACACATCACAGCCAGCTTCTCAGGGATACAAAGAGAGCACAGCAAGGGCAAAGCACACACTGGAGTCCATTCCCTGCTCCTTTCACATCAAATGCCTGCCCAGGTTAATTGTGGAAGGACAGGATGTGCTGGAGCCCCAGTCTGTACAACGTGCAGGGACACGCTGCGCACACGCTGGGGACGCTCCGCTCCACGAGCGCCTCAGCTCAGACAACTCCTGAGCCCTTGGTAGGAGAGTAATTTAAATGCATATTAGGAAAAAAAGCCAATTTTCAGGAGTCTGGGAACCTGGCTTCAGCCAGCAGGGTGAGAACAGGAGATAGCACTGAAACAGCCTTTCTGAGGCCTCCTGAATGGAAGAGTGAAGTTTGCTCAGTACATCCCTGAGTTAATTAGAAATCATTCTCCAGAACAAAGGAACTTCACTTGGAAGCAATTAGAGGAAAACCACTGATATTTACTTGTTTTGTAATGCAGTATTAGTGAGTATGAGAAAAATGAGCCACTAAAAAAGGCCAAACGACACTGAAATGATGAACCCCAGAAAATTTCTCAGCAGACGTGCCAGTATCTGCCATCAAAGAAATGCCACCACTGATGCAGTTGACTTGCAAAGAATGCACACGTCAAAAATCTCATTTATTGACTTCTGCTGCTTTCGAGGAAGAAGCTCATAAAGGACATCCTCCCCTATTCTGCACCTGGTAGAAAAACCCAGCCAAACCAGAACCAGCCCCCTCAATCAACAAAGGGTGGAACCAGAAATGCTTTGCAACTGTTCTGACAA